>MCJB01052685.1:15425-47597 GCA_002018475.1 Nicotiana obtusifolia | reverse complement strand
CCCCCCGGGCTCCAATCCAAACATTCACATAAGAGTAATAACATAATACGAACTCACTTGCTTGCTTAGATCATCAAAATAACATTAAACATAAGGAATCAATCATTAGAACTCAAGATTTTTCAAAGTTTAAAACTCATTTTCCAACTTTCCAGAAACGCGCCGAAATGCCCTCGGGTCTCCCGGGACCCCAACTAAACATGTGTACAAATAAAAAAGCATCATACGAATCCAAAATCTTCAAAATACTGTTCCGCGGTCGTTTACCAAGAATGTTGACCGTTGTCAACTCTAGTTATTTTTAAAGCCAAAAAATCATATTTTCTTCAAATCACATAAAGCTTTCCGAAAAATGACACAGACCATGCACGCAAGTCATATAATATCAAATGATGCTACAAGAGGTCTCGGAATATTGAGATTAGGACAAGTACTCAAAATGGCCTATTGGGTCTTCACATTCTCCACCACTAAAAGAAACGTTCGTCCTCAAACAGACATAGAAATGTACCTGGCTGGTAAAAAGGTGTGGGTATCTACTAGGCATATTGGACTCAGACTCCCACGTAGCCTCCTCGATTCGGTGACCTCTCCATTGTAGTTTCACTAAAGAAAAACTCTTGGATCTCAACTTTCGAACCTGTCAGTCTAAAATAGCCACTGGCTTTTCCTCATAGGTCAAATTCTCATCAAGTTGCACCATGCTGAGATCTAAAACATGTGACCTATCTTTATGGTGCTTCTGAAGCATAGAAACATTAAATACTGGATGTACCCCTGCTAGACTAGGAGGCAATGAAAGCCTATAAGCAACCTCCCCAACTCTCTCCATGATCTCAAACGGGCCAGTAAACCTCAAGCTCAACCTGCCCTTCTTCCCAAACTGCTTCATGCCCTTCATAGGCGACACTCAGAGAAGAACCTTCACACTCGCCATGTAAGCCACATCTCAAACATTCCGGTCCGCATCATTCTTTTTCCTAGATTGAGCTGTATGAAGTCGCTCCTGAATAAACTTATCCTTTTCCAAAGCATCACGAACCAAATAAGTGCCAAACAATCTAGCCTCAACGGGCTCAAATCACCCAACCGGCGAATGACACCGCCTCCCATACTAGGCCTCGTACGGAGCCTTTTGGATGCTCGACTAATAACTGTTGTTGTAGACTGATTCTGCTAGAGGTAAAAATTGGTCCAACTGACTATCGAAATCCATAGAGCATGCCCGCAACATGTCCTCCTATATCTGAATAGTAAGCCTCGGATTGTCCGGTGTCTGAGGATGGAACGCGATACTCAGCTCGACCCGTGTCCCCAACTCACACTGCACGTCTCTCCAAAAATGCAACGTGAACTGCATGCCCCCGTCAAAAATAATGGAAATAGGCACACTGTGCATGCGGATAATCTACAGGATGTAAATCTGAGCCAACCGCTTTGAAGAATAGTAAGTTATCACTAGAATGAAGTGTGAAGACTTAGTCAACTGGTCCATAATAACCCAAATTGTGTCATATCTCCTCAAGGTCTATGGTAAGCCTACCACAAAATCCATGGTGATGCGCTTCCACTTCCACTCAGATATCTCCAATCTCTGGGTGAATCCACTCTGATGATCATACTTCACCTGTAGACAATTCAAGCACCAAAAGACATGACTAGCAATATCTTTCTTCATCCTCCGCCACCAATAGTGCCGCTTCAAGTCACGGTACATCTTCATGAAACCTGGGTGAATGGTATAGCGAGAACTGTGAGCCTCCTCAAGGAACAACTCTCTCAACCCATCAGTATTTGTGAGAAAAATCCGGCCCTAAAGACGCATAACAACATTATCTCCAATCACAACCTCCTTGGTACCACCCCGGTGCACCTTTTATTTCAACACCAACAAGTGAGGATCATCATATTGGAGACCCTTGATACGCTCCAAAAACGATGACTATGCCACAACACAAGCAAAAACCCGGCTAGGCTCCGAAATAACCAATCTAAAAAACCGGTTGGCCAAAACCTGAACATCCAAGGCTAGTGGCCTCTTCACTGCTGATAAATATGACAAACTACCCATGCTCTCAATGTTCCTAGTCAATACATCAGCCACTGCATTGGTCTTCCCCAGATGATATAGTATGGTGATATCATAGTCTTTCAACAAATCTAACCATGTCGCAACCGCAAATTAAGGTCCTTGTTGAATAGGTGCTAGACACTCCGATCGTCGGTATAGCCCTTACATGGAACACCGTATAGATAGTGCCTTCAAATCTTCAGCGCGTGAACAATGGCTACCAACTCCAAATCATGCACTTGGTAATTCTTCTTATGAACCTTCAACCAATGAGACACGTAGGCAATCACCCTACCGTCCTACACCAAAACAATGCCAGCCCAATATGTAATTCATCCCAATACACAGTGTAAGATCCCGAACCTGAGGGCAACACTAACATTGGGGCTGTAGTTGAGGCAGTGTTGACCTTCTAAAAGCTCATCTCACACTCGTTGGACCAACTAAAAAGAGCACCCTTCTAGATCAACTTGGTCAATGAGGCTAAGATATATGAAAACCTCTCCACGAACTGGCAATAATAACCCGCCAAGCCTAAGAAGCTCTGAATCTATGTAGCTGAAGTAGGTCTAGGCAGTTCTAAACTACCTCAATCTTCTTAGGATCCACGTTGATGCCCTTGGAAGATACTTCATGCCCCAAAAAGGCAACTGAGTCTAACCAGAACTCACAATTTGAAAACATGGCATATAACTGACGATTCTTTAAAGTCTGAGTACAATCATTAGGCATTGATTATGATCCTCTCAACTATATACAAAAATATCATCAATGAAAACAATCACGAAGGAATCCATATAAGGCTTGAACACCTGGTTAATCAAATCCATAAAAGCTGTTGGGGTATTAGTCAAGCCAAATAACATCACTAAGAACTCATGGTTACAAAACCGTGTTAGAAAAGCTGTCTTAGGGACATCCGATGCCCTAATCTTCACTAGTGGTAGCATGACCTCAAATCAATCTTGGAAAACATCTTGGTACCCTCAAGCTGGTATAATAAGTCATCAATCATAAGGCAACAGATACTTGTTCTTGGCAGTGACCTTGTTACCGATAATATATACACATCCTTATCGATTCGTCCTTCTTCATCACCAACAATATCGGTTCACCCCAAGGCAAGATGCTAGGTCTAATGAATATGTTGTCAAGCAAATCCAGCAATTGCTCCTTCAATTCTTTCAACTCAACTGGGCCATACGATATGGTGGAATAAAAATGAGCTGATTGACCGAAACCAAATCAATACAAAAGTCAATATCCCTGTCAGGTGGCATACCCGACAAGTCAGTAGGAAACACCACGCACAACCAGAACCGAAGCCATGGAAGGAACCTCTACACTAGAATCACGGATATAAGCCAAGTATGCCAAACACCCTATCTCGACCATATCCCAAGCCTTCACATATGAAAATGACCCTTCTAATAGAGTGACTAGGATTCCCTCTCCACTCCAATCGAGGCAACCTCCGCACGGTTAACACTACAATCTCGGAAGTGATAATCCAAGTTAGCGTGATATGGTGACAATCGATCCATGTCCAAAATCACATCAACTCTATTCTCATAGCTCCCAATGGTGACCAAACAAGAATGATAGACCCCTAGTCTCATAGCTCCCAATGGTGAAAAAACAAGAATGATAGACCCGATCCACCATAATAGAATCCCCAATTGGTATAAACACATCGACACAAGTATCCAAAAAATTACGAGACATATTTAAATATGAAGCAAAATAGGATGACACATACGAATAAGAAATGTAGCTGAAGGTGCACTGTATGCTAGTTGAAGGTGTACTAACCGAAGTTGAAGGTGCATTGTATGCTAGTTGCTCAGGATGAAACCCATAAGAACCACGACTTCCTGAAACACCATGGGATACCTGATGCGCTAACTGAACTGACCTGATAGGATCTCTACCAAATGAACCCCTGCCTCTAGACGAGGCACCACTAGAACCACCGAAATGATGAGGCCTCTTCTCAGATGCCACCTCTTTACCCTGGACACGAGTCCTATCGATCCGCATAACTATCTCCACAATTCGCGTGAAAGAAATATAATCCTCAGTTTCTCTGGCCATCTATAGCCTGATGCTATAAGTAAGGCCATCTGTAAACCTCGACACTCTCCCCCTCTTTTTAGGGATCAAGATAACTGCATGGTGGGATAAATACACGAATTTCATCTCATATTGAGCAACAGTCATGCTACTTACTAGACGCGCTCAAACAAACTGCGGAATTCTTCTCTTTGAGCGAAGGGGATGAACTTCTCCAAGAATAACTATGAGAATTGAGCCCAAGTGAGAGGAGGTAAACCTGCTGGTCTGCTCAAAATATACACCTGCCACCACCTCTTGGCAGAGTCATGCATTCGAAACACTACGAAGTAAACTCCGTTGGACTCCACTATAACCATTTTGTGCAGTACCTCATGGGAACAGTCCAAGAAATCATGGGGGTCATAAGAAGGAGTACCACCAAAGCGATTGGGAAGTAACTTGGTGAAATAGTCCAACCTATTTTGCCCCACGACTGACATAGCGGGTCCCTCCCCAGACTATGTAGTAAATTTGGGCTAAGCTTCCCAAATAGGTAAAACTGCTGGGGTCTAATATCTGTGAGCTATCTACCCTAGAGTGTGAGTAGCGGGAGTCCGGGCTCCTCCCCCATCTTGAGAGATGAATGGTGCCATAGGGAACACATCGTCTTGGGCCACACTCTCCATAAGGCCAATCGGGCGGACTAGGGCGTCCTGAAGCACTAGGGTAGCAATGAACCCCTCTGGGACCTGTGCTGGTCTAACTGGAACGGTCGGAACAAGGATCACCTCCTCCTGCTCGATATGAGGCTCAATAACAAGTGCTGCTGCGCGTGCTCTAGGCTGAGCTCTGCCTCTACTTATGGCTCTACCTCAGCCCCAACTGCTACACCTGGTAGTGGCTGCAGTCTGGGCTCCAGCTCCTAATCAATTGTGGATGCCGTATATGTCCACCATCTGCGAAAGATTAAGAGAGGAATCATTCTGTAACACCCCATAAATGGACTAGGTGTGGATGTGCTAAATGAGTACTAATATGAAAGTTTAGAAATGTGAAGTCCTATCGGGATGAGTACATGTGGAAATAGTTGGTTTAGAATCAAGACAGAGAGTGAGGTTCATAAGATTCTACAAAATTGACTAAGTTTATGGAATGTCTGTCTTTCAGCCATATTTCATAGAATTCTGTTAGGCATTTGAGATAACTCAAAACATGAAAGTTTTATCCCTTTGAAATACCTTATCAATTATATATTTTTGAGCCTTAAATAAATCTCTCTACAAAAACTAATGTGCATTTTACTGGACAATGCGAAGTATGCATGCCTAGGTGCGCGCCCAACTAGTCCCGTGCGCGGCCGTGCACTTAGGGCAGTGCTATTGCCCTTGATGTGCATTCAGATGTGCGTTTGGGCTTTTAGCTGTGTGGGAGCGCACCGGGGAGTTTGTTTAAAAAGCACTACTTTGTCCCTCGGACCCCAAAACACAAAAACTTGCTCTAGAAAGGAAAACTCTCAAAAACCTAAAATTTCTCCAAGGTCCCCTCCTATCCAAGGTAAGTTCTAATGATGATTCTATGTTGATTTTAATTTTCCAACAACTAATTAACATGGGTGAACCCTTCAAATCATTAGATATTCGATTGAGACATCATTGTTGAGAAACGAAACCCTAGAACTCAAATTCAACAGGATTAAACATCAAAATGTAATTTCTTCACCCTCTAAATGATTATAGCATTGGATTCTTGACTATGGACTCTATGTTCATGAGATATAAGTTGATGGGTTTGATAAAAAAGTAAGAACGATTATAGGTTTGGGTTGTTGATTGTTGATTATTGGGTAAAGTTGTTGTTTATCTTATGGGTGATGAAGAATGATATTGATTATAAGAAGTTTAAGATTTTAGAATTATATAGCTGTAAGAGAATGGGTTTTTGGGTGTAGAAAAACCATTAATAAGGGTTATAAAGTTTTATGCCCACCAAATGTTTGAATAAAATGCCTAAGTAACCAGAACATGAGCATTAGTGCTAATATTGGTTGCTCTTGATCTATATTTCCATAGGTTATCATTCGGTTGGTGAATGTCGTATTACACTCAAGAGCATGAAGTTAAGGTATGTGAGGGTAACTCTCTATGTTTGGGAAGGTTAATATTTATCTCTACACTACATTTCTTTTACGACATTACTAATTGCCTCAGAAATATAGTTAAGCCTAGATTCTTGAATTGTTGTAGAACTTCTATTCTCTAGCTTCATAACTCGTTCATGAATGTCACTGTGAACATTGTGAGCTCAGTGCGTAATCAATATAGACTTGGGTTTGATGCCCATGAGTCTCAATCTAGATTACTCAGTATGTCATAAACAATTGAAGTTTCAGTTTTCATAATTAGCTCAAGAATACATGTTTCAGTCTAGTCCTATTCAGTATTGCAGTATCATGTAACTCACTATAATTCAGTATTTCAGCATCACATATTGTAGTATGATTTTCAGTTCTTGAATTTAAATCTATGAATGTTGAACACCTGTATTTGGGCCTAAGACTATAATTTATGCTTTATACATGTTTGGGCCCGAGGCCGTGGTTTATGCTTTATGCATGTTTAGGGCTGAGGCCGTAGTTTATACTTTATGCATTTTTGGGCCTGAGACCGTAGTTATATATACGTATACTAGGGGCTGAAGTCGTAGCTTGTGCACATATATATTGGGTTCGAGGCCGTAGAGTATTTAGATAAACAGGCGGTTCATCATTCAGGAGAGGGAGTATTCATATCCTTACCTCCTTTGTTCAGTTTCAGTAGTTATCATTTTAGTTATCAGTTATCAGTTCTCGGTTACCAGTTTAGTTTCAGATTCAGCATTTATAGTTCTTTCTTTCTGTTGTTTAATATACTAGTGCAACTCAAATGTACTGACATCCCTTTCGCTCGAGTCCTGCATCTCACGATGTAGGTAATGATTTATAGGTTGACGACTCATAGCATTAGGATTCTCGTACCAGCTATTTGGTGAGTCCCAATGCTTTCGGGGCATTATCGTTATTTTACAATCTTTCAGTATTTGTAGACAATCAGTGTTTCAGTACTTTATTAGAGGCTTAATAGACTAGAGTAACTGTTAGACATAGTCGCATTCTTTTTATGTAAGCAACATTGACTACATATATATTTCAAACATATATTAGTGTTTCCTCACTTTGATTTAAATTATTCGGACTTTCAGTATCAGCATGTGTTAATTTATTTTCTGCATTCAATTTGTTATGGTATCACATGTTCATTCAGCCAGCCAGTTGGTTTGTCAGCATATGTAGTCAGGCACCGAGTGCAGTGTTACATCCAGGCCCAGGTTCGGGATGTGGCAAAGCTTGGTATTCGAGCACTTGGTTCAAGTGTCCTAAGGAGTCTGTGAAGTCGTGTCTAGTGGAATTTCCGGAACATACATATAAACGGTTAACTACCAAGACATTCGGGATTGTCTCATTTTTTTTTGTTCTAGATTGTGCCATGAAACTTAGAGCAATAGGTAACCTTCTCTTCCTATCGAATTCCAGACATATCGAATGCCCAAGTGACAGGCAAGAAGAACCCAATGTTCTAGAAAGGAATATTTCCCATTGAGGTAATTATGGAGTACAGGTTGGTAACAAATGAGACTTGAGAGGATGTTGAAAGTGGGATGCAATGGATAGTACTACAGATTAGAGCATAACCTAAAGATAAAGTACAAAGGAGTTATCATGTTTTATGGTTATCAGTTTACCTCAGTTAGCAGTCATGCAGCCTTTCAGTTAGAAGGTTTATGGTTATTCAGTACACCAATACACATATATTTAGTTACCAAATCTCCAGTTTTTTAATGTATCCCAATTCTGGTGACTTGTGAGTCCACAGCGATGCATATGAATGCTAAAAGAAAATGTATGTAACAATTTTTATAGCAAAATCTTTGCTTGTTTTAGGTCCGAAATAAGACCCAAGACTCGCTGGATGGTGCAGAAAGTGATTTATCAGATGATGGTATACTCTGAAAACAAGTTTGTGCATAGTAGTGTATCTATATGTGTCTTACCTCGTAGAAAAATTTCATTGTAATTCTTTGAAATGGAGCCATATGTTGGATGATGATAGTTTAGATGTCAGACCCCACAATGTAACAGGTTAAGAATTTAGCTGCATCGGGCATACAATTAATCACTATAGTTTTGGACGGAAAAGCGCCTAGGGCAAACTACCTAGGAGTCAGAAATATTTGATATTACCAAAGATGTGTTTTCTGCACGACTCCTGCATATGACTAAGAAGATATGATGTACGAAATAAGAACCAAGAACAGCCGATATTGAATTTTAGGGAATTATTTTAAGTTGTTCAGATTTATTCAAATTAGAACTATAAAGTACCACGTTAGTATGTTACTATTAGAAGCATTATTATTGTGAGATAAATAATATGACAGTTCCCCCTTAGGTTATGTGACTAAGTGTCTATCCCGGATATTTATAGTCTGATATAATTTTGAAGTTAATAGAAAGATTGGGATAAGATATTCCTATTTTGTTTACGATAGATGGAATTTTTAAGTGTAATTCTTGTACATAGTTAAAAAAAAAAAGAGATAGTATGTGACCGTAGAATAGAGTCGGATGGTGAGGGAAGTTAGGAATAACCTTATGCTTCACTTTAGTTATTCAAAGCAGAACAAGAAGACATGATGCTAGCATGTGCTTAGTAAAAGAATAGTAAGGAAGTTTTGAGTGGATACAATGACTTAGTAATTTCAGTAGAGCTAGTGGAGGTATGATTTTATTTACTTAGCCAGGTTGACACTAGTGAGCGGGTAACAGTTTAAAACAACGAACGCATGTTAGAAGCCAAAGATTTTAAGTTAAACCCGAAGTATAGTGGCAGTGAAACAAAAAACAATCAGCAAGGTAGTAAGTGAGCAAACTACAGAAGAATAATCTTTAAGAGTTATCAAAAAGGGTTTTTCCCAAGATTGACAATATGAGCGGAGTTAAATCATTAAGATTGCGTATGATAGTTGTGAATACATTAGTTTTCCGGTTATCTAAGTAATTTAGTTCTTCCTTGCAAGAAAGATTGCTTTGAAATAAGTCAGAAGATGAGTCGTCACTGACATAAAGTACAAAGAATTACAGAAGATAAGGAAAGTTGTTCAGATCCTAACAAAAGAGAAGGATCCGCAAGTACAAGACCCTAACCTTTGGTCTAAGGGGGAGATGTGAAAATCGTCAATAAGTTCAGTTAGAGATTTGAAACCCGCATAGTTAGCATGTCATATAAAAATAGTAAAATCATGCCCAGTTATATATCAAGAGGGTAGTGCCATTGCACGAGACTCTAGTCTTTGGAGTACTGGTCAAAGACTTAATTCACAATAATACTACAAGTGTTTTCAGGAAGTACCTTAAAAAGATAATCAAATGATTGAGGCTGCCAAGAGAAATATGGTGAAAGAAGTTCACCGTTTAGCCAAGCTAGGAGTTCGACTTTTGGACTCTGAAGATGGTGAAGTTGTTGTCCAGAACGGGACTTGTTCCTCCTTAGTAGGATACACATAAAGCCTAGTAGGATACACACATTGTTGAGTGGAGATGGTAAATATGGACTTTAAAACACGATAATCTCGCTCATTTTGAAATCATGATTTGATTGGGTGATTGTAGATCGAATTACCGAGTCAGCTCACCTCTTGCCAGTGAAGACTAAAGATTCTGTAGAGGATTATGCCAAGTTGTATAGCCAAGAAATCATTAGATTGCATGGGACTCCGTTGTTCATCATTTTATATCCTGGTGCTCAGTTGACGATGAACTTTTAGAAGTCCTTTCAGAAAGGACTATGCACAAGTTTTTCATCCTCAAAAAGATGGCCAGACAGAGCGCATTAGTCAGACACTTGAGGATATGTCCTTGATTTAAAGGTAATTGGGATGATCACATACCTCTCATTGAGTTTTCTTATAATAACAACTATCTCTCTAGTATCAAGATGGAACCGTAAGAATCTTTGTGTAGGCGAAGGTGTAGATCGCCAATTGGTTGGTTCGAAGTTGGCGAAGATTTGTTGGGACCAGTTTTGGTCTATCAGGCTATGAAGAAAGTTAAGTTGATTCAAGAGCGTTTGAAGACGGCTCAGGGTCGCTAGAAGTCCTATTCAGACCGTGCAACATAGAGACCTAGAATTTTGTCGTTACTGATTGGGTGTTTATGAAAGTTTCGCTCATGAAAGGTGTTATAAGATTCGGGAAGAAAGGAAAGCTCAGTCCCAGATACATCGGACCATATAGGATCCTTCAAGGATCGGGCAAGTATCTTATGAGTTAGAGTTTCCACTAGAATCGACAGCTATTCACCAAGTATTTCACGTGTCATGCTATAAAATTCAAGTCTCCAGTATTTAGATATTCATGTCAGTTTAGTACTCTGATACTCATATCAGTCCAATACTCAGGTATTCACGCCAACTTAGTACTCAGATTTTGATGTCAGTTCAATATTCAAATATTCATGCCAATTCAGTATTCATATATCCATGTTAGTTCAGTATTCACGTATCTATGGTAGACCAATATTCACGTGTATGTTTCATGTTATGTGCATTATGATACCCTTTGAGGCTTGTGTTATGATATGATAGCTGGCGGGTGTTTCGGAGAAATGTCGAAGGTAACTAACCTTTTCATTTTGACCTTATATTATAATCTCCATGTCTTTCAGTATTTAGTCAGCTCAGTATACAGTCAATGCAATAGTCATTCAGTTCAGTATCTCAGTAGTTCGGTAATCATGTATTCATTCACCTTAGTATGCATGTGTTCATGACAGTTCAGTGTTCACATGTTTCCATCAAACATGTTAATGGTCAAGAGTTAGTCGTTATTACAGAAAGGACAATCATTCGAGGATGAACAATCCCAAAGGGGAGATAACGTAACACCCCATAAATTTGGACAAGGTGTGGATGTGTTAAATGAGTATTCATCTGACATTTTAGACATGTGAAGTCCTATCGGGATGAGTACGGCTGGAATTAGCTGTTTTAGAATCAAGACGGAGAGTGAGGTGCATAAGATTCGATAAAATTGACTAAGTTTATGGAAGGTATGTCTTTCAGCCTGATTTCGTAGGATTCTATTAGGAGTTTGAGAAAACATAAAACATAAAAGTTGTATCCCTTTGAAATACCATTCAAATGATATATTTGGGAGCCTAAATGGATCTCTGTGCAAAAAGTAATGCGTGTTTTACTAGACAACGCGCAGTGTGTACGTCCAGCTGGTCGTGTGCGCGACCGCGCACTTGTGGTAGTGCTATTACCCTTGCTGCACATTCAAGTGCGTGTTTGGGCCTTCATCTGCATTGGAGTGCACCCGGGGGTCATTTTAAAAGCCCTAATTCGTTCCCTACACCCAAAACACAAAAAACTTGCTCTAGAAAGGGAAACTCTCAAGAACCTAACTTCCTCCAAGGTCCCTCCTCATCCAAGGTAAGTTGTAATACTGATTCGAAGTTAATTTCAATTCTTCAACACCTTATTAACATAGGTAAACCCTTCAAATCATTAGATACTCGATTGAGACATCATTGTTGAGAAAAGAAATCCTAGAACTCGAATTCAAGAGAATTGAATGTCAAAAGGTAATATCTTCAACCCTCTAAATTATTATAGCATTAGATTCTTGATTACAGACTCTTTAAGTTCATGAGATATGAGTTGATAGGTTTGATAGAAAAGCATGAACCAGTTATAGGTTTGGGTTGTTGATTGTTGATTATTGGTTAAGGGTGTTGTTTATCCTATGAGTGATGAAGAATGATGTTGATTATAAGAAAATTGAGATTTTCGAAATATCTAGGTGCAAGAGAATGGGTTTTTGGGTGTAGAATTACTGTTAGTAAGGGTTATGAAGCTTTATGCCCACCAAATGTTTGATAAAATGCCTAAGTGACCAAAACATGAGCTTTAGTGCTAATATTGGTTGCTCTTGATATATATTGCCATAGATTATCGTTGAAAGGGCTGGCGAATGTTGTATTATGCTCAAGAGCAAGAAATTAAGGTATGTGAAGTGATGTGCCGGGTAATTTCGGCACATTTTAATACTACTTGCTTAATGTTTAACTTGTTTTACGTGAAAATTCTCATTATACTTATGTAATTTTAGTGTATTTGCAGTATATCGAGTGTAAGGACCAAAAAGTACGGAAAAGAGTTCAAAAAGCCAGCCGAAGACAAGAAAAGAAGTTAAAAGTATCGCAAATGCGAGTATGCGGTCGCAGACAGCAAATGTGGACCGCATATTCCACAAGCAGATAGCAAACAACAATAGAACTCTAGGCCAATCTTCATGTCGAGAATGCGGTCGCAAATGTGACCGCAAAACAGGAATGCGAACCGCAAAACAACAAGGTGAAATCGCAAACGCAAACAGAGTTTCTGGGCGAAGATTAGAGTAAGGAATGCGATCGCATTTCGCGATCGCATAATCAACATGCGAATCGCAAATCAAAACGCAATGAAAGCAAAACTGTTTTGTTGAATCTGCGACAGGCGATGATGATCTGCAGACCACATTTCTGTTTTGCGACAGAAATGCGGTTCGCATTATCACAACAGTGGCAAATCATACCGAAATTCGCTTCGGGTTTTGGGCCTCTTTAAATAGGTTTAATAGGATTTTGTGAAGGGAATCTTATCAGAATTTAGAGTACAAAGTACCGGAAATTTACTATTTTGAATTCTTAGAAGCCTTTGGGATCAATTACCTTCTATTTTGTAAGACAATGACAATTACTATTCTTTATTCTTCAATTTTCAGCATGAGTAGCTAAATTCAAACGCTGAGGTTGTGAATCCTAGATGGGTACAATGTTGTTGAGATTTTGATATTGAATATGATTTCGATGAAAGATTGATATTTATTTATTTCTTGTTCTTCAATTAATCGTTAGTGGTTGCAAACATTAAGGAACGCCAATTAATTCTATCTTATCTTGGAAAAGTGGAATAGAATTTGGCAGAAATAAATAACAAAGACTCAAGGATTTAAACTTTGTTTAATGAAATCGCTTAGGAATAAGTAGGTTTTAATTTGGCATTCATTGATTGTTCTTAATCACAACTCTTTTGTATTTGGAAAAATCGTAAAGAGGATAAATTATCCAACTATTGGGAAATATTGAATAATAAATTAAACATCAATTGCATATCAAGAACTCTTCCATTGGAAATATTCAACATTAATATCAAGAGCATTCTACTACATAAAGGGGGACACAACCTTGGTTTCTTTATTTCATATTACTTACATTCACAATATTGACATCAGTTTCCGTTTATCCTTACGTTCAATACTCTCTTGTTATTTGAATTACTTGATAGAATTACGACTTAATTGAGTATTACACTAATTTGATAAACATTTCACACCTATTCTCTATGGGATTCGACCCCAACCTCGTTTGGGTTATTATATTTGACACCGACCGCTTACACTATTCTTAAGGTGTAATTTGAGCGTATCAAATTTTGGCGCCGTTGCCAGGGAATACGGTTCTAAAATTACTAATTAGTGTATGCTTTATTATACGTCTAATTCCACTTGATTACACGTTGTTTGTTTTGGTTGTTGTAGACAGGGAGATATGTCGGACCATGAAGATGATGTGGAGGTAGAGGAGGAAGGAAACCCTTTTGCAGATATTGAAGAATATATTGAGGATACAAACGCTGTTGTACCTCCTGCTATCGGTGCTGCTACTTTCAAGGTGGAACATGGACTAATTCTGATGCTGAAAGCGGAGGGATTTTTCAGAAACTCCACTGATGACGATCCAACACAGCACCTCAGAAATTTCTTGGGTGTTTGTGCGATGCACAAGCAAAACCATGTCTCCGACGATGCCTTGAGGCTGAGATGCTTTAAGTATTCGTTAGCTGGGGATGCAAGGAAATGGCTTCAGAATCTTCCTCCGAATTCTATATGTTGATGGCCTGAACTTGTCCGAGCGTTCTTGTCAAAATGGTTTCCACAAAGCAAGAAGTCTGAGCTCAGGGACAAGATATTCTTCTTTAAGCAACTACCTGGTGAACAATTACATGAAGCGTGGGATCGCTTCAAGTTGTACTTGGTGAGGTCTCCAAACCATGGCTTTCCGGATTCCATCTTGCTGGAAAAATTCTACATGGGTTTGGATCCTATGAACCAATCAATAGCGAAGAATGAAGCTACTGGATCTTTTATGGATAAAACCTTCGCTAGGGTGACTCAGATCTTAGATAAAATGGCAAAACACAACCAAGCTTGGAATTCTGAGGATACTACAGGCGGAATTGCAATTGGGTCTCCTTTTATGAACAACTTGATCAAGTAAAATCAAGAACGAGACCAAGTAATTGCAGAATTTGCGACAAATATCAATGTGTTGACAAAGCTTTTCACGGAAAATCAGAAGAAGAAAGTCAATGTGGTTGAGAATGTGCAGCCGGTGCAAAGCGATGATTATGAAGAGGCTAATTATGTCAATAATTCTCAAGGAGGGTACCAAAGGCAGCATTACCAAGGTTAAGGCTCGCAAAATTAGTGGAGACCAAACCCGCAAGGGCAAGGTCACCATCAATGCGAAACGGCCAAAGTGGCTCGAACCAAGGAAGCTGGAACAGCAACAATAGTTTTTCAAATCAAAGTTCCAACCCTTATGTCCCTCCAAAGGGTCAGTATTCAAATCAGGGATCCTCTAGTGAGTCTAAGTTGGAGAGCATGCTTGAAAGGATACTACAAAACCAAGAAAAGTCTGATAACTCCATGAAGAACATGACTGAGTTGGTTGGCTCTCACACTGCGGCGATTCAAAAGTTGGAGTTGCAAATGTGAGATCTTTCTTGTGAGCAATATCCACAGCAAAAGGGAAACTCCCTAGTGATACGATTGCAAATCCAAAGGGAAGTAGAAGTGGCCCAACTTCCCATATCATGGCTATCACTACCAGGAGTGGTAAGATATTACAAGGAAAGAATGAGCAACCAGTTGAGGTGGAAGAACTTGATAAAGGAGTCGAAGTTGAAGAACATAATGTTGCTGAAGTAAATAATACTCCAGAAGTTGTGCAAAAACGAGATGAGACCCGAGAAGGGATGAAGGAAAAGGCAGAAGAAACATCAAACATTCTTCCGCCGATTCCTAGACCCCCTCCTCCTTTCCCTCAAAGACTTGCGAGAAGAGTTGACGACAACAAGTTTGAAAAGTTCTATGACATTCTCAAGCAGTTATCTGTGAATATACCATTCTTGGAGGCGTTTCAAGAAATGTCGGGTTTTGCCAAGTATCTAAAGGATTTGATCACGAAGAAGAGAACCACCAAGAATGAGGTGGTGAATATGACTCACCGGGCTAGCTCTATTATTGCTAAAAATTCAATCCAGAAGAAAGAGGACCCTGGAGCATTTACTATTCCGTGCACTATTGGAGTGCTTGACTTTGTAAAGGCACTGTGTGACAATGGGGCCAGCATCAATCTAATGCCGCTTGCCATCTACAAACAAGCTGGATTAGGAATGCCAAGGCCGACGAGCATGAGGTTGCAGATGGCTGACCGTTCAATCAAAAGACCAGTTGGTATTGTAGATGATGTGATTGTGAAAGTTGGGAAATTTCATATTCCAGCTGATTTTGTGATTCTTGACTGTGCTGTGGACAAGGAAATCCCTATTATATTGGGGAGACCATTCTTAGCTACTGGAAGAGCCCTTTTGGATTCGGAGCGTAACGAAATCAAATTCCGGGTGAACAACGAAGAAGTTACCTTCCAAGCTAGTAAGGCTATGAAGTTACCAACCGAGTACGAGAGCATTTCAGTAATTGGTATTGTTGATGAAGTAGATGATGCTGTTGAGATGAAGATGGAGGAGCAATGCCTAGGTGAAGCATTGGCAGCTATATTGGTGAACTTCTATAGTGATGATATGGAAGGCTTTATGGAGTCGGTGAATGCATTAGAAGGACGTGGCTCCTACTCGTATACTCCACCAAAACTTTCCCTCGATTTGGAGAATAGAGTTACACCTCCTGCAAAGCCGTCCATTATCGATCCACCTCAATTAGAGCTCAAACCACTTCCATCGCATTTGAGGTATAAATTTCTTGGCTTGAATAATACTTTACCGGTAATTGTTTCTTCGTTGTTGAATGATGTGCAGGTGGAACAGTTGCTGCAAGTTTTGAAGGAACATAGACAAGCCATTGGTTGGACAATTGCGGACATTCGGGGAATCCCTGCTGGAATTTGTGAGCACAAGATTCAACTAGAAAGTGGGACAAAACCGAGTGTGGAGCACCAGCGATGGCTGAATCCGTCAATGCAGGAAGTGGTGAAGAAAGAGATAATCAAATGGCTGGACGCTGGGGTAGTCTACCCAATTGCTGATAGTTCATGGGTGAGCCCGGTGCAATGCGTGCCAAAGAAGGGAGGCATGACTGTGGTCAAGAATGAAAAGAACGAGCTTATTCCAACAAGAACAGTAACCGGATGGAGGGTATGCATGGACTACAGAAAACTAAATAGTGCCACATGCAAGGACCACTTCCCTATGCCTTTTATTGATCAAATGCTTGATCGGCTAGCAGGAAAGTCCTTTTATTGTTTCCTTGACGGATACTCCGGTTATACTCAGATCAACATAGCTTTGGAGGACCAGGAGAAGACAACGTTCACATGCCCATATGGAACATTTGCTTTCAGTCGAATGCCATTCGGCTTATGCAATGCTCTAGCTACCTTCCAGAGATGTATGATGTCTATCTTCTCCGATATGGTAGAGGATTTCCTTGAGGTTTTTATGGATGAATTTTCGGTAGTCGGTGAAACTTTTGAGCATTGCCTGAAGAATCTGAAACAAGTGCTAAAGCGATGCGAAGAGATGAACCTTGTACTAAATTGGGAGAAATGCCACTTCATGGTGGATGAAGGTATTGTTTTGGGACATAAAATCTCAAGGCGTGGCATAGAGGTGGATAAAGATAAAATAGAAATCATCTCTAAGCTTCCTCCACCCACATCCGTAAAAGGTGTCCGTAGTTTTTTGGGGCATGCTGGATTCTACAAGCGGTTCATTAAGGACTTTTCAAAGATTGCAAACCCAATGTGGAAACTCCTTAAGAAGGATGCCAAGTTCGTCTTTGATGAGAAATGCCTCATAGCTTTTGAGGAACTGAAGACAAAGCTCACCACGGCACCCATTATTGTCACACCTGATTGGTCGCTACCTTTTGAACTTATGTGTGACGCCAGCGGTGTAGCTATTGGAGTTATGCTGGGACAAAGACACAATAAAGTTCTTCACCCAATATACTATGCTAGCAAAACACTTAATGGGGCGCAGATGAATTACACCGTAACCGAGCAAGAACTGTTGGCCATTGTGTATGCGTTCGAGAAGTTACGTGCGTATCTATTGGGCTCTAAAGTGATTGCGTACACGGATCATGCCGCTCTCCGTTATCTAATGGCGAAGAAATATGTAAAGCCACGACTAATCCGATGGGCTTTACTGCTGCAAGAGTTCGATTTCGAAGTTATGGATCGCAAGGGAACACAAAACCAAGTGGCAGATCACTTATCTAGACTTGAAGAATCGGGTAGACAAAAAGGAGAGCTGGAAATCAATGATGCATTTCCAAATGAAAAAATACTGGCGTTATCCAACTCCTTTGCACCGTGGTATGCAGACATCGCTAACTACATCGTCAGCGATCTTATTCCGAAAGGGTTGGAATCATACCAACGGAAGAAGTTATTGAGGGATTGTCGCAACTGTTATTGGGAAGAACCTTTCTTGTTCCGTGTCTGTGCGGATAACATAATTAGAAGATGCGTGCCTGTGGAAGAGATGCTACAAATTCTAAAATCTTGTCATGACTCACCGGTTGGGGGTCATCATGGGGGGAATAGAACGGTAGCAAAGATCTTGGAATGTGGTTATTATTGGCCAACCATTTATCAGGACGCTAATCAGTTGGTGAAGTCGTGTGACCAATGCCAACGACAGGGCCCAATTTCTAGGAGGCATGAGATGCCTATGAACTTTGTGATGGAAATCGAACTATTTGATGTTTGGGGTATTGACTTCATGGGCCCTTTCATAAGCTCATGTGGGATGAAATACATCCTAGTGGCTGTGGACTATGTGTCCAAATGGGTAGAAGCCGTTGCTTTACCAAACAACGAAGCTCAGAGTGTGACCGCATTTCTAAAGAAGAATATTTTCACCCGGTTTGGCACCCCGAGAGCCATTCTCAATGATGGGGTTCGCACTTCTGTAACAGAGTCTTTAAAGGTCTCCTTGACAAGTACGGGGTCAAGCATAAGGTTGCCGCACCTTATCATCCACAATCGAGCGGTCAAGTTGAGGTATCCAACAGGGAGATAGAGAGCATTCTAGCAAAGACGGTGACCGCGAACAGGACCGACTGGTCAAGGAAGCTAGATGATGCTCTATGGGCATACCGCACAGCTTACAAGACCCCTATCGGTACATCCCCTTATCGGCTAGTCTTCGGAAAAGCGTGCCATTTACCCGTAGAACTCGAGCATAAGGCTACGTGGGCCTTAAAAAGATTAAACATGGACTGGGCGGAGGCTGGAGCTCTAAGGCTAGCACAGTTAAATGAAATGGAGGAATTCCGTCTTCACGCTTATGAGAGTGCAGCAGTATATAAAGAAAGAATGAAATTCGTCCATGACAAAAAGATCTTGAAAAGAGAGTTTAAGGCAGGAGATCTGGTATTGCTGTTCAATTCAAGATTAAAACTATTTCCGGGGAAACTGAAGTCTAAATGGTCTGGACCATTTAAAGTTGTTGATGTCTCTCCTTTTTGAACTGTTGAATTAGCATCGGAGGATGGGCTCCGAACTTTCAAGGTAAACGGGCAAAGAATCAAGCACTACTTGGGAGCGGATGGAGAGAAACATTTGATAGAGCAGCTGGCTCTAAAGGATGATCCAATCCCAACCATGGAATGATTGCAGAGGCGTCTTAGCTTCGTCGTGCCGCGACGTTAAATCAAGCGCTTCATGGGAGGCAACCCATGTGTGGTATCATTTGCTTTTGTTTGTTGTTGTATCTTTATTTAAGTTTTAATATCATATTTATACTTAGGGCTATTTGAAGGGCTTTAGAGTGCAGGAATGTGACAAAAGGACACAGGAATTGAAGAGGAATTCTTGAAACTGCAGAAAAACAACAAGGTGACAAATGCTGCACAAATGCGATCGCATTTTCAATATGCGAACCGCATTTGTGCCGCAAACTGAAGCACAAAGTTGAGTAAGTATAGCTGGCATAAATGCGACGAAGCACAACATTTCACGGTTTGCATTTGAGTTATGCGATCCACATTCTCACCGCAAACAGGGACAGAGAATTCAGCTCAAAAGTCTGATATAAATGCGGTGAGATCTCCTACTATGCGATTCGCATTTACATTATGCGACGACTAAACCATCGCATACTTGCCAGGTCCGTGTTCGCATTCCCTCCTCTTCTAAATCCTTCAGTCTAAGTATATATAAAAATAAAAAAATAAAAAACAAACAAACAAAGAAAAAGAGAATAGAAAACGGCAACAGAGAAAGACCATCGACGAACATCATCGGAAAATTAAAGTGCAAGCTTACCAAACATCAAAGAGTTGATTAACAGTTGTTCTAAGTCCTCAAATCTTCTTCATAAGGTACGTTCGACCTTTTCTCCATGTTAAATTGTAAGTTTGCAAAATTAGGGTTGATATTTTAATGGAGTTTTTGAATTTTTTGGGATGGAAGACAAGAATATAGGGTTTCATTCTTGAGGGATGAACATACTTGTATATTTTAAGGTATTTGTGGTCCACAAAATCAAAATGTGGACCGCACTTTGACCGCATCCCTAAACCGTAGGTATTTGAGGAAGACAACATATGCGGTGACTTTGCGATTGCATAATAGATATGCGGATCGTAAAGCCACCGCAAACACGGCTAGAACATTTGGTTAGCACCGGCGAACTATGGGGTGAATATGCGATCGCATATCTCGCTTTGCGACGAGTATGCGATCGCATTTGTGTGTATCCAACAGGCTTATGCTCGAAGACAATCTGCGATGGGTTTGCGATTCGCATAGTGTTTATGCGATTCGCAAAATCCACCGCAGAATGCCATCTACCTGTCACACATAGGAATGCGACGTGTTTGCGGTTCGCATAGTGGTTATGCGACCGCAAACCACGCCGCATTTCTGTAACTCTTTCGTCAGTTTTCCTGTTTTACTTTTCTCAAATGATGATAATGTCACTTACATCTCGCACTCGTGCAGATATGGCAGCCCAAAAGCACTCCCGAAAGAGAAGGACAGCATCCGCTTCTACCTCAGCCCAACCCAAACGGGTAAGAGTGGAATCAAATAGGCAAAGCACCTCCCAGTCTGATAAGGAGGAACACTTACCGGAAGTCGATTTAATGGCTGAGGCCCGAAGGAAACGAGGTGATGACCAATCAGCTTCGGTTCGGGGTTGAAGGTTCCAGATCATTGTTCAGGGAAGGGCTAACAAAAAGGAAAATCTTGGGGGAGAAAAAGTTAAGCTTGAACGGATTACAGGAACAGTACCCTCATATTCTCGAAAACATCAAAACGAGAAAATGGGAGTACTTCACTACGGACCCCAGAGAATATAATGAGTTAATGGTCCGGGAATTCTATGCGTCTTACGGAGCTTCACGAACAGGGTACCATAGACGCAACAGAATATTCACCGGTATCGTCCACGTTCGGGGTATGGCTGTGTTTTGTGACAGCGAGCATATCAATGAACTCTACTTCCTCGAGTGGGAATCAGGCACAGCTAAGTACGATGCAAAGTACTCCAACAGGGAACACGAACGTGGATGGATAGCATCCGTAATTGCCAAGGGGACTCCTGCCTGGATTAACCCTGGAAAGAAAATCTACAAAGAAGACCTCACAAGGGAGGGCAAATATTGGCTAAACTTTGTCACCTCCCATTTAATACCTTCCAGGAATGAAACAGATATCAGCATTGAGAAGGCACTTCTCATTGCATGTATTATGACTGGTATTTAAATTGATGTGGGGAGTCTTATTTTTCAGGAAATTGGCATCCGGGCTACGCAGCCGGCTACATCACTTCCCTTCCCGAGTTTTGATCACAACCCTCTGCCAAGAGGTGAATGTTCCTTTCTTACCACAACAAGACAAACTCGGTAAGTCTACGAGGGATATAGATATCACTCATATAAGTGATTCGGCTGCCCCACCAGCGACCCCAATTTGAGGACATTGACTCCCAAAATCTCCTTTCTCCCCAAGATCCAGAAACCTCCACTGTTGCTAATGAGACTGCACCCCCATCTACCACTGGTCCATCTTCCTCACCAATGCCAACCCTTTCAAGACTCGGTCTAATTGCACATCACGCAAATTCCAAGGTGGACCAACTCTTGAAAACCCTGCCCCACCTAATTAAACAGGCCCTGACTCTGATTTAAACGTCAACGACCGCTCTCCAACAACAACAATCATTGTTCGGAGATCGTTTGCACAAGCTTGAGTCTAGGGTTGAACAGATTGGAAGAGGTGAGGTTAGGGGTTTACCCCAGTTGAGGGAGGAAGTAAAATCCATGAAGACCGAACTCCAGAAGATGCAAAATCTGGAGTTCGACATATCATCTCTCCTCCCCAACGAGGGTGACCAGGGTGCTGACATTGCTGCACCGGACTTGGGCTTGGACTTCACGGCACTAATGGCGGAAATCGCACCTTCGTCTGCTAAAGTGTCTCATCCTCCCGCTCCTACAGTACAGGTACATCTTACTGATGACGAGACATCGGGGCAGTCATCAGAATTCGAAGGGGAAGAATCAGAGGAGGCCAGTTCAGGGTTCGATGAGGGTGATGACCCTAAGGAAAACGACAAAGCAATTGCTGTGCCAACTGTGGAGGAAGAACAAGAGCAAGCAGACATTGAGAGGGCCATTCAACAATCGCTAGCGGAAGTGGCTGCCCGGGCAGACTCATCATCAACACAACCACCAGTGGGAGAAGCTAGCAGCTCAGCGGCCCCACCACCTGCTCCAGATCAGTCCCACAGCCCTCCTGCAGCTCCGAAGGAGAGCTAGGCTACTGCATCTCTGCGCGCAAATGCGCCCCCTGGGAGCCCCTTGCACTCTATATTTTTTTTATGCATTGGGGACAATGCATGTTTTAAGTTGGGGGTGGTAGCCTTATCTGTGTATCTGTGTATTTGATTTATTGTAGGGCATGTTTAGCGACATTTATAACTGTACATTATGTAGTAATGTTTAATGATTTATGTATATATGCAGTTGTAATTAAATAGTTAGTGAAATGAAGTTCCTCAATAAAATCCCATTGTTTTTTCTTCCGCCGGGTTCTTTTTCAAGGGTGTAATAGTAGAACCGGGTTTATGAATATGAGATATATTGACCGGGATGGTGAATTTGTTTAGTATCAAGTATGTAAATCTGTGTGTATATTATACCCTTGTTAACAAATCAATTATGTGAATTTGAGGCTCACTCGGTAACTCTAGGTCTACCTAGAATCGTGTATGTACACACGAGGAAAGCCTCGAGTGACAAAATGTGAACTTGAATGCTGTAAACTATGTTAACCAAACAGTTTGTGTGCCAATGTGTGTGAGTTCTTTGTTTAGATAGTTCTTGTGTTCACTTCTGCCATCTAGAACTTGCCCGGTTGGTTTTTCGACGCTTGTTGTAAGTACACTGAGTTGGAGAGAGGATCTTAGGCATTCTTTGCTTATTTATGAAACCTTTTTAAGCCTTTTCAGCCTACCTGTGCATAAATAATATCACTAGTACCCTATTTGAGCCTTTTAGCCTTTTCTTTGGCCTCCGCATTACAAACCTTTCCCGTTCGTAAAACAATGATCTCGTTTGAACCCGTTCCTCCTTGAACAGTGAGAACATGGCTAAAAGCCTAAGTTGGGGGTGTGGGTGAAAATGAAAATGGACAAGGCTATGAAGTAAGGGCAAGAGTCTATACCTCAAAGGGCTAATGTGAATTTATGAAAGCTCCGTAGAAAAAAAAAAGGAAAAATAAAGAGAAAAGGAAGAGAAAAAAAAAAGAAATCATAAATAGTTATGTATGTATTGGCAGTAATGGAGCTTTGGAATAGATTAGAGAGGTATTTAAGCCACCGTGGGAACTAAACGCCATTGAGGCTATGGGGTTGAAAAGAAGCCAAAGGTTAAAAGAAAGAAGAATGTAATTAGTGTTCAAGGAGGATGTAGCCACTTGTATCTAAATATATATCCTACCCTTCCTTAAACCGACATTACAAGCTTACAAAGTCCTTATGTGATCACTAACTGAGTGTTCTTAGAACTAGACGATGAATTAAAATAAGGGCACGCCTATGGTAGGGCATGTGGTGACACTTGAAATTTTGTTCTGAGAGTGAGTGTACTTGCACTTTAGTCCCTTTGTATTACTATGCTAAATATTGTGAGAGTGGGACTTTCTTTCCACTGAGGGCACATAAACTGCTAGGTTGATAAAAAGTTGAATTTTGAGTAAAGCATAAGTGTATTCAGCTGAAGGTAGCCTTCAGTTACTTTGTTGAGGCTCAAAGTTCACTAACTGATTGGTTGTCCTTGAATATAATGATGATTCAAGGAGGGTACAGTATTCAAAGAGTTATACTTGAGATACTAACAACAAACACCGTCCATAGTCAGTATTGCTTCATGTTTGATAAGTAGAGTCTAGACTAGGATAGTATCGTTTTAGTTGCTTGAGGAAAAGCAAGAGTTTAAGTTGGGGTTGTTGATGTGCCGGGTAATTTCGGCACATTTTGATACTACTTGCTTAAAGTTTAACTTGTTTTACGTGCAAATTCTCATTATACTTATGTAATTTTAGTGTATTTGCAGTATATCGAGTGTAAGGACCCAAAAGTACGGAAAAGAGTTCAAAAAGCCAGCTGAAGACAAGAAAAGAAGTTAGGAGCATCGCAAATGCGAGTATGCGGTCGCAGACAGCAAATGTGCACCACATATTCCACAAGCAGATCGCAAACAAGGACAGAACTCTAGGACAATCTTCATGTCGAGAATGCGGTGGCAAATGCGACCGCAAAACAGGAATGCGAACCGCAAAACAACAAGGTGAAATCGCAAACGCAAACAGAGTTTCTGGGCGAAGATTAGAGTGAGGAATGCGATCGCATTTCGCGATCGCATAATCAACATGCGAACCACAAATCAAAACGCAATGAAAGCAAAACTGTTTCGTTGAATCTGCGACAGGAGATGATGATCTGCGGACCACATTTCTGTTTTGCGACAGAAATGCGGTCCGCATTATCACAACAGGGGCAAATCAGACCGAAATTTGCCTCGGGTTTTGGGCCTCTATAAATAGGTTTAATAGGGTTTTGTGAAGGGAATCTTGTTAGAATTTAGAGTACAAAGTACGGGCAATTTACTAGTTTGAATTCTTGGAAGCCTTTGGGATCAATTACCTTCTATTTTGTAAGACAATAACAATTACTATTCTTTATTCTTTAATTTTCAGCATTAGTAGCTAAATTCAAACGCTGAGGTTGTGAACCCTAGATGGGTAGAATGTTGTTGAGATTTTGATATTGAATATGATTTCGATGAAAGATTGATATTTATTTATTTCTTGTTCTTCAATTAATCGTTAGTGGTTACAAACATTAACGAATGCCAATTAATTCTATCTTATCTTGCAAAAGTGGAATAGAATTTGGCAGAAATAAATAACAAATACTCAAGGCTTTAAACCTTGTTTAATGAAATCGCTTAGGAATAAGTAGGTTTTAATTTGGCATTCATTGATTGTTCTTAATCACAACTCTTTTGTATTTGGAAAAATCGTAAAGAGGATAAATTATCCAACTATTGGGAAATATTGGATAGTAAATTAAACATCAATTGCATATCAAGAACTCTTCCGCTGGAAATATTCAACATTAATATCAAGAGCATTCTACTACATAAAGGGGGACACAATCTTGGTTTCGTTATTTCATATTACTTACATTCACAATATTGACATCAGTTTCCGTTTATCCTTACGTTCAATACTCTTTTGTTATTTGAATTACTTGATAGAATTACGACTTAATTGAGTATTACACTAATTAGATAAACATTTCACACCTATTCCCTGTGGGATTCGACCCCAACCTCGTTTGGGTTATTATATTTGACACCGACCGCTTACACTATTCTTAAGGTGTGATTTGAGCGTATCATGAAGCCAACTCTCTATGATTGGGTATGTTAATAATTCTCCATACACTATGTTTCTTTTATGACGTTACAAATTGCCTCAGAAATATAGTTAAGCCTAGTTTCTTGAATTGTTGTAGAACTTCTATTTTCTAGCTTCATGACTTTCATTGTGAACATTGTGAGCTCAGTGCGTAATCAATATAGAATTGGTTTTGAAGCCCATGAGTCTCAGTCTAGATTACTCAGTATGTCATATACCATTGAAGTTTCAGTTTTCATAATTAGTTCAAGAACATATGTCTCAGTCTAGTCCTATTCAGTATTCTATTATCATGTAACACAATTTGATTCAGTATTTCAGCATCACATATTGCAGTATGATTCTTAGTTCCTAAATTTAAATCCCTGAATGTTGAACACCTATATTTGGGCATGAGGCCGTAATTTATGCTTTATGCATTTTTGGGCCCGAGGCCGTAGTTTATGCTTTATGCATATTTAGGCTGAGGCTATAGTATATGATTTATGCATTTTTGGGACTGAGGCTGTAGTTAGGTATACATATACTTGGGCATGAGGTCGTAGCTTGTGCACATATATATTAGGAGGCTGTAACTTATTCAGATAAACAGGTGGTTCATTATTAAGAAGAGGAAATATTCATATCCTTACTTCCTTTGTTTATTTTCAACAGGTATCAGCTCAGTTTCAGTTTCAGCATTTATAGTTCTTTCTTTCTGTTGTTTTACATACAATTGCAATTCAAATGTACTGACGTCCCTTTCGCCCGGGTCCTGCAACTCATGATGTAGGTAATAATACAAGTTGACGACTCACAGTGCTAGGATTCTCGTACCAACTATTTGGTGAGCCCAGTTCATTCGGGGCATTATCATCACTTTACAATTTTTCAGTATTTACAGATAGTCAGTGTTTCAGTACTTCATTAGAGGCTTCATAGACTAGCATAACAGTTAGACATAGTTGCATTCTTTTTATGTAAGCAATGTTGACTACAAATATGTTTCAAACTTATATTAGTGTTTCCTCACTTTTATTTAAATTATTCAGACTTTCAGTATCAGCACGTGTTAGTTTAGTTTTCGCAATCAATATGTTATGATATCACAGGTTCATTCAACTAGCCAGTTGGTTCGATCGGTCATATGTAGTCCGGCACCGAGTGCCATGTTACATCCAGGCCCAGGTTCGGGATGTGACAGATTCAAATTCACCGATAGAATAAAGTCGGAAGATAGAGGAAGAAAGAAAGTGAAATTTCCAAGATCTCTATAGCGTCTAGAAGATAAGTACAAATGCCTCTGTACCGATCCTCAAGATTCTACTAATCTTCCTTATGACTCATGAGACCTAGGTAACTTAGTGCTCTAATACCAACTTGTCATGACCCAAAATCCCAACCAATCGAGGTCGTGATGATTCCTAACACCGCTCGCTAGGCAAGCCTACACAACAAATAATACAAAAAGTAAAGCATTAAATATTTTACAAAAGATCGTAACATAACGTTGAAACAGCACTATAATAACATAACAAATCCAATAACTAGCATAAACCACTCATAGATTTGGTGTCACAAGCACATGAGCTTCTAGAGCGAACTAATGTCACGACCCGAATCCCAAACCCGGTCGTGATGGCGCCTCTCGTGAAGACAAGGCCAACCAATTCAAATCATAACTCATTTTAAGCAATAAATTTAACAAGAGAACATCGCAACACAGTTTAATAGCAGCTGATTGCGGAAAAACATAGTGAACCATCCCAACAACAGCCCGAAACTGGGGTGTCACAAAGTCATGAGCAACTAATGAAAATCCGAATAATAAGATTACTATTACAATATCTTTGGCACAATTGTTTGAAAATAGTGGAAATAACAAGACAAAAGAGATATGGGGCTGCGGACGCCAACAACTACCTCGTAGTCTCTGAATCGCCGCCCTGACAGTAATAATCAATGGCTCGGAGCGGAACCGATAAAGCCTGAATCTGCACACAGGGTGCAGGGAGTAATGTGAGTACTTCCAACTCAGTGAGTAATAATTATAAATAACATCTGAAAGTAAGAAGACACATAAGACATAGAGCAATCCACAGCGAAACACCAAACATGTAAACATCCCAAGTAAAAATAACATGAAGCAAAGAAAAACAACAATACCAGCACAACGGAATACATTACACATCATAACTCTCGTGGCGGCGTGCCACCCGTTCCCATGGGTACCCGCGCTCACTGGGGGTGTACAGACTCCGGGAGGGGCCCCTTACGGCCCAAGCGCAATATCTCGTTGCGGTGTGCCACCCGATCCATTCATATCAAATCCCGTGGCGGCGTGCCGCCCGATCCCATTTACATCATTTAAAATGTTATGTAAACCTCAAAATCTGAATAGAAGTGGCTGAGTTGTAAAATAGTGTAAATCAACACGACTGAATTCAAGTAATACATCAACACAGTGAGGAAATGGTGATAAATACCCCTGAATGATTCGCATAGCCGGCACGAAGCCCAAATATGGCAATCTGCCCAATTCATGACGATATCAAATAAGTTTCAATAAAATATATAGCAAAAATCATCAATCGGGACGGACCAAGTCACAATCCCTATAGTAAACGACCCCACGCTCATCATCGAGCGCGTGCCTCACTTCAATATGGCACTACGATGTGCAATCCGGGGTTTCAAACCCTCAGAACATCATTTACAATCACTACTCACCTCGAACCGGCTAAATTTCTAGCCCACGACGCCTTTGCCCTTCGAATTGGCCTCCACGTGCGTCGAATCTATCCAAATTCAGAATAATTACGTCACAATATGTTGAGGGAACAAAGCCCAAGCGAAAATAATAAAAAATACCAAAAATCCCGAACTTAGCAAAACCCGAGCCCCGGGCCCACTTCTCGAAGTTCAAAAATTTTTACATCAACGGGTTCCTTATCTCCCCACGAGTTCACCCATACAAAAATTATCAAATTCCTACATCGGATTGGCTTTCAAATCTTAAATTTTCGTTCTTGGAAGATTTGGAAAAAAAATCTAATTTTTCTTCCATAGATTCATGGATTTATGATATAAATGAGTATGGAATCATGATCTATGAAGGATTTCTGATAAAGAACACTTACATCCTTCAAATTTGTGGAAAACCTTCTAAAAATCGCCCAAACCGAGCTCCCCCAACTCTATTTTGTCAAAATGGCCAAAACCCCCGTTTTTATAGTACTTTTCTGCCTCGGGCGCCACAGGTGGCGCCGGGCGCTGCCTGTGGCGCTTGTTCCAGCAGCCACAGATTCCCTGACACAAAAATAAGCATAACTTTCTCATACGATGTCCAAATTAGACGATTCTTTTTGCTATGACTCCGAAAATTTGATACGGATCTAATACTTCAATTAGAACTGAATTTGGATTCCATTTACATAATATGATACCACTTATTCTTGAAGAAACGACATTGAAACATTCTTGAATGCCCAAGTTAAACTCCATCAACCATCCAAAATCCATTCGAGGCCCTTGGGAGTTCAACCAAATATATCAACAAATCTTAAAACATCATATGGACTTAGTTGAGGTCTCAAATCACATCAAACAACGCTAAATACATGAATCCTACCCCAATTCAAGCCTAATGAAACTAACAAATTCCAACTTCTACATTCGATGCCGAAACCTACAAATCGAATCCGATTGACCTCAAATTTTGCACACAAGCCATATATAACATAACGGACCTATGAACTTTTTCAAAACTGGATTCCGACCCCGATGTCAAAAAGTCAACTCCTCGGTCAAACTTTCTAAAAATCTTCTATTTTCCAACATTCGCCAACATGTGTTGAATTGTCCTACGGACTTCCAATTTCAAATCCAGAAATACGCCTAAGTCCGAAATCACCATACGAAGCTATAGCAACTCTCGGAATTCCATTCCGACCCTCGGATCAAAATCTCGCCTAACACCAGGAAATCGCCAAAATACTAACTCTACCAATTCAAGCCTAATTCTATACCGGACCTCCAAAACCAATTCCGATCACACTCCTAAGTCATAAATCACCTCCCGAAGCTAACCGAACCATCGGAACTCACATCCGAGCCCTCTAACTCATAAGTCAACATCCGATTGACTTTTCCAACTTAAACCTTCTTAAAAGAGACTAAGTGTCTCATTTCTTGCCAAACTCACTCCTAACGCAAACTACTCAACTCGATCACATAAAACATGGATAACAAAGCATAATGAGACGGAAAAATGGGGAAAACGGAGCGGTAACTCACGAGACGACTAGCTGGGTCGTTACAACTAAGTACATGGTTCTGAAAGAATGCAGCACTTTTAAGGTAAAGTAGAAATAGTAAAATAGAGATACGATAATGACTCAAGGCCTGTGGTTGGGATGAAGCTTTATCTTGAATCGCAAAATGCAGTAGCTGCTAAGCACCTCTCGGGGCTCCGCTGGTACCGATATCTCTACACAAGAAGTGCAGAAATATAGTATGAGTACAACCGACCCAATGTACATAGTAAGTACATATGCCTCTGTACCGATCCTCAAGATTCTACTAAGCTTGCTTATGACTCATGAGACCTAGGTAACCTAGTGCTCTGATACCAACTTGTCATGACCCAAAGTCCCAACCAATCGGGGTTGTGATGATGCTTAACACCGCTTTCTAGGCAAGCCTACACAACAAATAATACTAAAAGTAAAGCATTATATATTTGACAAAAGATCGTAACATAACGTGGAAACAACACTATAATAACATAACAAAGTTCTAAATCTAATGACTAGCATAAACCACTCCAAGATTTGGTGTCACAAGCACATGAGCTTCTAGAGCCAAAAAAGTACATGGTTGTGAAAGAATACAACATTGTTAAGGTAAAGTGGAAATAGTACAATAGAGATATGATAATGACTCAAGGCCTGCGGTTGAGATGTAGCTTTATCTTGAATCGCAAACACAGTATTTGCTAAGCACCTCTCGGGGCTCCGCTGGTACCGATATCTCTACCCAAGAAGTGCAGAAATATAGTATGAGTACAACCGACCCAATGTACTTAGTAGGTATCAAGCCTAACCTCGACGAGATAGTGACGAGGCTAAGACAAGACACCAACAATTAACCTATATAGTGATATATATATATATACGAAAGAATAACAAGTAAAGAGTCAAATAAAACAACGAAATAGGGGCAAGTATAGGGGACAATAAATGAAACAATAAATAAATAATCATGAAGTAAACCTCTTTACAAAATGAGCAATGAAACCACCAAGTCAAAATTCACATTACCAATATCAAGTAAAAAAACAAATTCAACAAACTCACATGGCATCACCCTTTATGCTTTTAGTCTCATCCTCACCATATCAGATAAATGCAAGTGCACGACATCACCCATCGTGCTTTTACTTTCATCCTCATGTGATCAAAATAAAAATACGTATGCACGACATCACCCTTCGTGTTTTAACCTCTCATGATAAATAAGCATGTGCACGACATCACCCTTGGTGCTTTTATCCTCACATTCACTCAATCAATGATATCAATATGCAAATGAGGTACGGAAACACCCTTCGTCCTCTTCACTCTTCCTCAGCAAGAAATAACAACAGTGCAAATATCAAGCAAGGTGGGAAGAAAATTTCAACCTCAACAATAGTATTGGAATAAGCAAACTCAACTATCAAGATCACAAAAATTTTAATTTAAGCAATAAACATGAAAGCGAATAGTCAAAGAATAAATGATCTATCCAAGGCATGAAAGGGTGAAACAACATATTATAAATAAGGCAAATTCCACCCGCATGTTTTAATCCATGACAACGCATATACACTCGTTACCGTGCTAATTCTTCTTTCTCATACATAATTCATGTAAAAAATAGACCAAACAAGTCCTAGTTCCCTCAAGTCAAAGTTAACCATGACACTTACCTCTTTCTGGAGTCAATTCCATCAACCACGACTTTCCCTTTAGAATAAGACTCCAAACCAATCGAATCTATCCAAATATAGTTAAAACAATTCGAAATAAGCTTTAGAAGCTACCCACAAGTGAAAAAGGTTCAATCTTTAATGAAATTGAAAAAGTCAATAAACGTTAACCCCAGGCCCGCTTGGTCAAAATACGAGATTCGGACCAAATCCCGATTACCCATTCACCCCCAGCCCTGATACATGATTTGTTTCAAAATCCGACCTCAATTCAAGGTCTAAATCTCAATTTTATCAAACTCCTAAATTCTACGCAAAGCCCCGAAATTCTATTTTTAAACTACTAAATTTAAGGATAAAAATCAATGGGTGTTTATGAAAATACATGAAAACTAGTTGAAAAGCACTAACCAATGAAGTTGTGATGAAAATCTCTCCAATCCGTGCTTTAGGTCACAAAAATTTTGAAAGATAATGAATTCCCGATTTTAGTTTTTCATTTAACTGGGCGTCAGGTGCTCTTCATGTTCACAGAGCGCTTGTCGCATTCGCGAGGTCAGCATCGCGTTTGCGAAGGCATCACCCCAGTCTAGCCTCCACGTTTGCGATCAAGAGGTCGCGTTCGCGATGGAGAACTCACCTTCCCTTCCCAAACATCCCTAAGCCTACGCGTTCTCTTCTGGTCTGCCGCATTCGCGAAGGATAGTCCCCCCCCCCCAA
>MCJB01052685.1:0-15405 GCA_002018475.1 Nicotiana obtusifolia | reverse complement strand
AAGCCTTCGTGCTCGCGAGCTTCACCTCCTGTTCGCATAGAGCAACCTGCCCCAACCCTAAGTTTCCCCTTCATGATCAGGGTAGTGGCTCCGCGATCGCGAAGCACTGTGATGCACTAGAAAACCAGCTAACTCAACAAGGCCAAATGGTATGAAATCAATAACTCACCCGGGCCCCATGGGCTCCAATCCGAACATTCACACAAGTGTAATAACATCATTCGAACTTGCTCACTCGCTCAAATAATCAAAACAACATCAAATATCAAGAATCGATTATTAAAACTCAAGATTTTTTAAAGTTTAAAACTCATTTTCCAACTTTCCACATAACGCGCCAAAACGCCCTCGGATCTCCGGGGACCCCCACCAAACATGCATACAAGTTCATGAACATTGACCGTGGTCAACTCTAGTTGTTTTTAAAGCCAAAAAATTATATTTTCTTCAAATTTTACATAAAAGCTTTCCAAAAAACTATACGGACCACACACACAAGTAATATAATATCAAATGAAGCTATAATAGGTCTCGGAACATAGAAGTTAAGACTACTACTCAAAATGAACTATCACATTGTCACACTCGAGCTAAGAATGACTGCTGAATCTGTGGCTGCCTCTGGTAACATGAGTACCTAACTGGAAGAACCATGGGCTGAAAGAGTACGGTAGGAACTCTGTGCTGGTAATGCACTGAATTAAGACTGAATTGGAGCGCCACGAGTGGGCTGATAAGCTGAAGGAACTAGCCAGCTAGAAGGGCCTCTTCTAGAATGATCCGTACCTCTAGACAAGGTAGCACTTAAACTGCCTAAATGTCGGGACCTCTTGCCATCACAACCATGGCCTCCTTGCTCTGATCCTGTATGTGCTCAATCCTGCGTGCTATGTCTATAGCCTGAAGGAATGTAGTACTAATCTCCACCTCCCTAGCCATAGCAATCTTGATACAAAAATTCAACCCCTTAATGAACCTCCTCACCATCTCAACCTCAGTGGCGATAAGAAAAGTTGCATGACGAGATAACTTAGTGAATCTCATCTCATACTCGATCACAGACAACAACCCTACTGAAGGTGTTCAAAATGGTCACGCATCTCCTCTATCTTAATGAGGGGGATGAACTTCTCTAAGAAGAAATATGAAAACTGACTCCAAATGAGTGAAAGTAACCATGTCGGCCTGCTATGCTCATATGACTGCCAAAGCCTCTTGGCTGGCCCCTTGAGCTGAAAAGCAATGAATTGACCCCATTAGACTCACCAAACCAAGATTCTGCCGAATCTCCTAACAACCATCTAAGAAATCCTATGCATCTTCCAAAGGATCACCATCAAACTGTGGAGGACCCATCTTCCTGAACCGATCAAATCTTTTCTGCTCCTCCTCAGACATAGCAGCCTCCACCACTAGCCTAACAATAACCACGGGAGGATGGCCCCCAATCTACACTACTCCTGGCATATAAAATACAGCAACAACCTACTCAAGAGTGTGAGTAGCGGAAGTCTATGCCCCTCACCCGACATGAGAAGTAGTTATTGCACAGAAAGTACTCTAGTCTGTGCCAAACCCTCCACAAGTCCAACCAAACGAACAAGAGCATCCTGAGTACTTGGTAGCAATAAACCCCTCCGAGACCTCAGCGGGTCCAACTTGCTCACCCTGATAAAAAACATGCTCCTTAACCGGAGCTACTAGTGGCTACTCTAACAGGGGATCTAACTATGGCGCGTGATCCACCCCTGCCTCTGCCTCAATCCTGGCGGCCCTAGCCTGGGCTGCTGGCACCTACCCAACTGCTCCCAATGAATGTGTTCTCACTATCTGTGAGAGAATAGAAAGACAAGGCTTTAAACTTCGAATCGATAAAGTTGCACGGTAAAGAATGAAAGAAAGGGAAGCTTCCTAACATCATGTAGCCTCTTGGAGACTAATACAAACGTCTTTGTAACAATCCACTAGACTCTACCAGACTTGCTCGTGACTTGCGAGACCTACACAACCTAGAGCTCTGATACTAACTTGTCGCAATCAAAAAGCCCACCTTAGGTCGTGCTGGATCCTAACCGTACTTGCTAAGCAAGCCAACTCACAATCCACGAAAAATTATAGTCAGATTCCTCTGATTAACAGAGTCATATTATAAATAAAGATAGAAATGACTCCAAAACAGTAAAAAAATCTGATACAGTGATAACGCAGCCTGAATGCGGCTAATACAATATAACCCCCAAGACTAGGTGGAACAAGTACACAAGAGACTACTGAATAAATACAAGTTTGAATACATGAACAAAGCTATCTGAAATAGTAAGATAGACAGGGAATGGTAAAGGCCAGGGACTCGGGAACTGCAAAATGAATCCATGGACTGCAGCTCACTCTAAGTCTCCGCGCGATTCCTAGGCTCAATCAAGAGGCTCTAGTAAGACCACCTGAGGATCTACACAAAAAGATGTGCAGAAGCGTAGTATGAGTACACCACAATCGATACCAGTAAGTATCAAGTCTAAGTCAAAAGGTACAAAGCATGTTTTCCCAAGTGAAGAGATAATCATAACCCTATCTAGATATAACATTCAAAGGAGACATGCTTCAATCAACTGAATCAAGGCTCCCAACTAGCATATATAGATGTCATGTAACAATTAGCATCTAAATGTATTCTTCCAAATGAGTCTAGAGTATGTATGCATGCTCAAACCGGTACAAGATCCATGTACCACGATACATAATCTATGTATCATCCGAACCTGATAATAAATCCATGTATCGACCCGATACGAGATTCATGTATCGACCATGCTCGCTGGGCCCAAAGTAATATGGACAATCACTTGACTCTGGAGGGACAGTTCCAAGTCCAAGCACAAAGAGGTGCTTAGTATCTCACTCATAATCAAATATCCATTCATCATGTCTTGTGTGCCATAATTATATTTGATCCGCACGACCTTACCTTTCCTGTCGAAATGCTCAGTCTGAATCAAGTATACATATACAAATTGCATGCATATGCTCAAGAATTACAGGTAAAAAATGTAGAAGGACTTAATAAAAATTATACGGCTATGTGTTCATATAATTTTATAATATTGCGGATGATTTAAGCAATTTAACATATCAAGAATAAGTTCTCATACCTTCGTAAATAATCAAAAACCTAACATGAATAAGAAAGCAAACATAGTCATATAAGCCAAACAAATCATAAATCAAATTAGCACATAATCAAAATAAGGCAAAATCCCAATTCTACCCCGATCATGATGTAAACTTGGTAACTATATATACGCTCGCCATCCCGTATATACACCACCCCAATACCTTAAACACAAAGAAATCAAGTAATTCTAGGGGTTTCTTTGTTAACAAGGTTAGCCAAGAGATTTACCTTCACCCGGTAACCTTCAACCTTCATAAATAGCTTTCTGAAACTTCCGACGTAATCTAGTCAAATACAACTCAATAACGTCAAACAAAGCCATAACAATCAATTCCAAATAATAAAGTTTGAATATTTAATCAAATTCCCAAAAGTCAACAAAAGTCAACCCGGGCCTACACGATCAAAACACGAGTCAAGAGGCAGATCCTGACTAACCATAACCTCACGAGTCTAAATATGTGATTAGATTCCAAAATCGACCCTAAATTGATCTTAAGATCTCAAAAATACACCCCTTAAGTTGTAGACAAATTCCAAATTTCTCCCTAAAATTCAATCTTTTAGGTGTAGAAATCCATGGCAAAAACAAGATATAAAGTCAAATCCAACTGGAAATCGCTTAACTAACAATTATATAGTGAAATTTATTTTCAAAATCTCCCACTCTCGAAGTCTAAGGATCAAAATATGAAAAAGTGGGTATAAGTCCCAAAATCACAACTTACTTGCCCAACTACACGAATGTGAGCTACATTCTTTGAATGCGATGACATCCATCCTTTCAGGCTCACCTGCTACGCGAACGCGAAACCCTATCGCGAACGGGATTGTTAATCAATGCACATCCTCCGCGAACAAAAGCCACCTGATGGGAACACAGAGCAAAAATTCAAATTGCCCACACATCCTTCATCGTGAATGTGATGCAACCCCCACGAACGCGATGAACACAAGAGACCAGCAAATATCTGATGTTCCAAAACTCATGGAACTGGTCCAAAACCACCTCAAAACACACTAGATCCTCCAGTGACCCCGTCCAATCGTGTCAACAAGTTCTAATACCTAATACAAACTTGTTCAAGGGCTCGAAACACCACAAATTATGTCAAAATCAACAATTAACGATCAAAATCATTCTCTTAAGTTCAAGAATTTCTAACTTTCAACCAAGTCTCTGACTCAAGCCCAACCAATTCGGATTACAATCAAACTTTGCACACAAGTTCCAAATGATATCATGAACTTATACCAAGTTCTAGAACAATAATCTAACTCTAATATCATCAAAGTCAATATCGGTCAAATCTATGAACTCTTCAAACCTACAAATTGCCAACTTTCAGCAAATAGAGTCAAAACACCCTATGAACCTCCATATCCAATTCCGAGCATACGCCTAAGTCCAAAATCACCATACAGACCTAATAGATCTATCAAAATACCAATCCGAGGTCGTTCACATAAAAGTCAAACCTTGGTCAGCTCTTACAGTTCTTACAAAATGAGACTAAGTGTATCAATTCACTCTCAAACCTTCCTGAAGCCAAACCGACCACCCCGCAAGTAACAAAACTTAAAACACACATAATGAAAATCAAATAGAAGAATGGGGCTCAAATATACATAACAACTGGCCAAGTCAGTACAGGATAATACAATTAAAAAATTATGAATAAAGCAGAAGCAAAAGAGAAAAAGTTCACAAGATGGTTTGAAATTAGTCAATAAAATATTCAGGCTAGACAATTGAGATATATTTCATTCCCCAGTCATTATGTATGACACCCATATCTAAAAAATTGGACAAAAAGACAGGGGATGTACAATTGGAAGGATATACTCTACATATCCATTTCGTGGTGAAACTTTCTATCTGAAAATGCTTTAGTGGTGAAAAATTCTATCTAAGAATGCTTTTAAATATTATTAAGGGTTTCCAGATATGCTAAGATATCAGAATGATCAATAGTATTCTGCATGACACTTTTAATGAAACACGTTACACATTGGGGTTGCTCGATTGCAACAAGAATAGATAGATTGTTTGATCGAAGCAGCTGTACGGGCATCTGAGTATCAATTACGACAACTATTTGTTACAATTCTAACACATTATTTAGTATCGAGTAACTCTAAATTTTGCAAAGCAGTGTATACAATATTATCTGATGATATCATTCATTTCAGAGGAAAATACTACAATTTCCTACACTTACACTTACATGAAATTAAGAACATCTTGATGAGTATAAGCAGATCTTTGAGTGAATGTGAAGGGACGCCGATACCTGCAGGCGCAACTCTTACGAATTTTCAAGAAAACAATGTATTGTGTGAAGAGCTAAAAGACAATATTGAGAAGATGAGTGAGTTCACGAAACATATTAGAATATTGCATATGATACATGCATATGGCCGAAGTCGAGCTCGACTTCAACTTGGTAGATTAGGTTTGGAACATGGCAACACGGACTGAAGATCGATTCCGAGTCTCCCCGAGGTAAAACCTGAGGTCGGAAAACCTGCCTTCGAAGAAAATTGAGTCCAGTGTCGACCTTTTCCTCGAACGAGCTCGAAGATAACTAACAGAAGACCGAAATATCTGCGACCGGACGGATATTACAGCGAGAATCTCGGCATGTATCAGCAAGGAACCGGTAATCAGCAAATCAAGAGATTTTTACTTTATATAGAAATGTACCTAAAATAGCACTCCTCTACTATATAAAGGGGGTCTGATAATTCATTAAAGACGTTGTAACACGCATCCCAAAGCAATATACTGTTATTTCTAGTTCTTATTATCTCATCATTCTGTTCCGGCATCGATTAAAGCATTTTTGACTCAAGGGTGATCAACCCTCAAGGCTAAGATTGTTCAACTTGTGTGGGTTGCATTTACTTTCCCATCATTAATTTTAATATTAATCTGATTTCTCATTTATTATCAAGTTAGATCACGTATCCTTAAATCCACGTATAAATTCAATTGTTATCCAATTTTGAGGATAAGCAGTTTGGTGCCTACCGTGGGGCTAAGGATAATAGTGGTTATTTGATACAAATCTCCATAACACATACTACTTTACACTTATTTTTTGAAGTGTTTTTGATTCCAGGCTAAAATACAAAATGTTGAACTATTAATTAGTACCCCTGCATGTTGACATCGAGTTCGGGCATCAAGGTGAAAATAATAACATAATGCCCGAAAACGAGGTACCATCTGCTGATCCCATTGGAATTCCCATTAGCGATCATAGACCCGATTTATGCTAATTCACATGTAGCTATCGATGCAAACTTGCCTACCGACCCTGAAAAAATAGTTCGTGGTGGAGCCCGATCGGCAACTCGAACCACTCAAAATGTTGAAGGAGACGGGATCCATTTACGAGCTATCTTCGAAATGTTGCAGGCTCAATAGGCAGCGATATCCCAATTACAGAATCAAAGCCGTGCATCGAGCAGGGTTGAGCTCGATCCGCCCCGAGAAGTCAACTGCAGGGATGAACCTGTCATAGAAAGGTCGAACGAACATGAATTGGGGGCTAACCCCGAGATCATAAAGATGCTCGAGGAATTGACAAAAACGGATAGAATAAGGGGAGAAAAAAAGCGAGGCTAACGACAAAAAGGTGGAAACCTACAATTCTAGGGTAGACCAAATCCCAGGAGCACCACCAATATTGAAGAGCTTGGACTCCAAGAAGTTCGTGCAAAAACCTTTTCCTCCGAGCGCAGCTCCGAAGCCGATCCCCAAGATGTTGAGTATGCCCCAAATACCTAAGTATTACGGAACGACCGAACCAAACAGGCATGTAACCTCTTATACATGTGCTATCAAAGGGAATGTCTTGGAGAACGACGAGATCGAGTCTATTCTGTTGAAAGAATTTTGGGAGACCCTATCGAAGGGAGCTATAATATGGTATCACAAATTTACCTCCTAATTCTATTGACTCATTTGCTATGCTTGCAGACTCTTTCATAAAAGCACACACTGGTGCCATCAAGGTCATGACTAGAAAATTGGAAAGTCAAACAGAAGGATAATAAGATGCTCAGAGAGTTCATGTCCCGGTTTCAAATGGAAAGAATGGATCTGCAGCCTGTCGCTGATTATTAGGCTGTTGAAGCTTTCACTCAGGAACTCAATATTCGAAGTTCGTTGGCTTCGTTGCAGCTAGAGCAGAACCTAATGGAATACCCAGCTACTACATGGCCCGACGTGCATGACCGGTATCGATCAAAAATCAAAGTCGAAGAAGATCAACTCTAGGCCCCTTCGGGGTCTGTCTATCCCATCATAACCCCCGACAAAATCAAGAGAGACATCGATCATGAACCAAGGCCACACTGGGATCAGTAGCAGCCATATAATAGAGACCGAAGAAGCAGCGGGTCCGAGCAGAATCTATAAGAAACGAAAAGTGAAATGACCGTGGTCAAAGAAACCGGGGATTCATGAACAAAAATGGCTTCGATAGGCCCATCAGGCCTAAAGAATTACGAAGGCTATCGGAATACTACTTTAATATCGATGATGCCGCCATTGTATCAGCTAACGGACGCATCAAAGATACCAAATGGCTTCGACCTCTACAGTCCGATCAAACCCAAAGGGATCCTAACCAGATGTGCAAATACCATGGCACTCACGGTCACAGAACGGAAGATTGTCGACAGCTGAGAGAGTAAGTGTCCCGTCTATTTAACAATAGGCACTTTCGAGAATTCTTGAGCAATCGAGCCAGGAATCATTTTAGGAACATGGATTCTAACAAACGGGCAGAACAAGAAGAACCTCAACACGTCATTAACAAGATCATCCATGGGGTTGATATCCCGTAGGGGCTGATGTTGAAACGTACCAAAGTATCCATCACTAGGGAGAAACGAACTCGAGACTACATGTCGGAAGGAACTCTATCTTTTAACGACGAGGATGTGGAAGGGATCGTGCAGCCCCACAATGATGCAGTGGTAATCACTGTACCCGTAAATAAAATTCGGGTTAGACGTGTGTTAATTGATCAAGGTAACTTAGCCAACATCATTCGATCAAGGGTCGTGGAGCAGCTCGGTCAACAAGACCAAATTGTGCCTGCACTTCGAGTTCCAAACGGATTGAATATGGCATGTGAGACCACTAAGGGCAAAATAAAATTACCAGTAAACACCACCGGGACCATCCAAGAGACTAAATTTTATGTGATCGAAAGAGATATGAGGTACAACGGTTTATTCGGAAGGCCATGGATCCACAACATAAGGGCGGTGCTCTCGACACTGCACCAGGAATTGAAATTCCCAACACCTGGTGGAGTCAAAACAGTCTACGGTGAACAACCGATTGCAAAGGAAATGTTCGCGGTCGAGGAGGATACCGGTGTCTGCAATGTCAACATCGGAGGATCCGAACCAGATGGTAAAAAATGGGGTCAAATAACAATCACCAATACCAACCTCGACAGATTCGGACAAACAAAAGGAAGTCGAGGATGATGATTATGGGGTTCCCAGATCTTTTATGGTCCTCGCTGATTCCGATGCTACAACGATGCAAGATTTTAGGTCTGAAAGCACGCGTTGCACTCTTTTTCCCTTGAACTGGTTTTGTACAAATGTGTTTTACGACAAGGTTTTTAATGAGGCGACAAGTTAATCGTGCTAAATTTGAACCGAAGGCCGGTAATGAATTGGTGACGATGATCACAACAACATTCGAGGCCTCTATTCTATTAACCCCAAGCACTGGGGGGTGTTACCCTCTGATATCGACTTTAACATGGAAAGAGACTTTTGGATGGAAGGGTCTCGACCGATACGATTCAATGTAAGGGCCAAATGGTCAAATGAACCGTGCCCACGTAGACTGCTCGATCCCTGACACAAAGCATGTACACATGTATTACTAATATGCCAAGAATAAAGAGAAGTATCTTCCTTGCGAACATCTTGTCCTTTAAATTCTTTTTCTTTGCATTTCATAAGGAATTCCCTATTTTTGACCCCCTAAAGGTTTCGAGCCCATGGGCCGCCTTAACCCAAGTTCGAACAATCACTCGGGGACTGCCGTCCAAAAATAAACTCGGACGGTCCATGCTATTAGACCTCGAGAACATAAGACCTATAAGGCAACCCCCGAATTTAAAAGGCTACGGTCGCCCCTACTCGGGGACTATTATATTAGGCAAGCCCGGATAACTCGGGAAAGCAAGCCCACTTGGTGACACCAGAACTTAAAAGGCTACGGCCATATTAACACAGCTCGGAGACGTTCGAGATCCATGACAAAAACAAAGCCTTCAAAAAAAATTTCATAATCGGTTTAAAGGCTATCCTCCGCAAACTATAATCTAAATTACTTACTTTGGGACAAAGTTTTCAGTAACACCGAATTCCCAGGATGGCTTAAAACAGAATAATGTAAAGGCAAGGTTTGTTTAAACCTTCGAACATAACCTAATTATTTCATGCTAAGGCATTTCGATCTTTGTTAATAAAAATAATAAAGCAAAGGAAAAAATTCAAAAGCCGTGAAAGGCCAGTCTCCTTTTCCGAGGCCAGGCGGTCCATGTTTCTTTTCCACTCTTCGGCCTCAACTTTCACGTATCCACCTCCGCCTGGAGCTGCTCGATCTGGTCAAGTTTCTTTTGAACCTGCGGGTTTGGATTGTTTGCCGCTGTGTTTGACTCATCATTACTAACCTCAAATACTCTTCTTACCTGCTCGATAAGGTGGGCGTGCTCCTTCCGAGCCGCTTCTAGCTATGCTTGGAGTTTCTCACTGAGAAACTTGTAAACATCCCTCTTCTTAGTGAGCTCTCGAGTCGCGGCCTCATGATGGTTTAACTCTTCCACATGTCGGAGAAACGTTTCATGATGAAGCACTGAGGCCTGCAAAGACAAAGAGAAATATTACGATTATTTGCAACTTAATCTAAGTGCGTAATAGAGAGGCATTCAGAGTTACTCGATTTAACGCTTGTTGTGCTTCGTTGAACAGGCAGGGCCCTTCCACCACGTCCATATTTGCTCGATCCTCTTGGGTCACCAGACACCAAAGATAGGTGGAAATCCCCATAGGGGTGAAAGGAACTCGGGTATCCTCCGGGATAGACATAATGATTGACCGCTTCCGGTCAGGGTTTGCACTCGGAGCTAGAAATCGGTCTACTAATCTCGGACTTGAAGAAGGCCCGCTGGCTCCCGAAGACTGTACATTCTTTGGTACCGATAAGTCACCCAACCCAGTGACGTCCTCCGAGCCGGTAGAATCTATGCCATTGAAGAAGTTATTGAAAGAATCTGCTGCCCCTTGAGCACCCTCATTTGGGCGTCCTTTCAGCATCTGGGCCGCTTTGATCATGGAGTCAGTGAATGAAGGCGACCCGGAGAGATCTATCACCCCAAGTGCATCCTTCGAGATATTTTCCTTTGCCCGAGAAGTACCGGCCGTGGTTTTTTTTCTTCCTCCTCAGCTCGGGGCAAAATGGCCTTGTCCCTCCCCGGTTCGGAGGCCTCGGCCACTGCCTCTTCATCACTCTCCTTAGTTTGAGGTAGTTCGGTACCGCTTCTCACGGGGATCATTAGCTCGGAAGCTTCTTCCTCTTCTTTGGACTCATCCCTCAGTCGATTGAGTGAGTCCAATGGGATCCTCCGAGCGCCGGTACCTTCCTTGGATTTGTGCACCAGCCTCCTTTTTGGTTTTTTCTTCTCCGAGTTCGGAGAACTCAGAACCCTTTTCTTTTTTTCTCTTTATCCTTCCTCGGAGCAGATGGTTCGAGGAGGATGTCTTCATTACCGGACGGAGGCCTCATTACAACAACTTTCGGAAGACCTAAAAAGGAAAAAAAAAGTGACAACGAGCGCAGCAGGAAAACTAAGTCTGCATCTGACATCCGAACAATAGCTGCACCACCACAAAACATCGATAAGTAGGGAGGAAAAGGAAAAGCGATACACGAAATCATAAAGGCAAGGTTATACTTACGTTTCATGTTCTATTTCTCAGAAAATGGCATATCCTTGGTGGGGATTAAATCCGAGGTCTTCACTCGAATGAACTGACCTAACTTGCCTTGATCCCGATCCTCATCGATGCTCGAGAACGGGTCCTTACTAGCCCAACGGGCAAGTTTTATTAATCCCCCTCGATAGAGTCGAGAACTGTACAGACGTATGAGATGATCGATGGTGAAGGGACTCCTTCGATTTGTTTTATGAAGAAGCGGAGGAGAATTACTATCCTACAGAAAGAGGGATGAATTTGATCGAGGGTTGATCCGCTCAAATTACACCTTAATAATAGTGTAAGCGATCAATGTCAAATATAGTAACCCAACTAGGTTGGGGTCGAATCCCACAGGGAATAGGCGTGAAACGAGTATCTGATTAATGTAATATTTCACTTAGCCTTAATTCGATCAAGTAACCTAATAAAATAAATTGATGTTGAGTACGTAAAGAAAAATAAACTAATACTTGCAGATTAAAAAGAATAATTGAATAAGTTTAAGAAGTCGAGATACTAAGGTTATGCTCCCCCTAATGCAGTAGAATGTATTGATATTGATATTAAATTCCGCTCTTGATATGCAATTGGTTCTTAATAGTGTGATATCCGATATTTTCCAATATTTGTATAACGTATCCTCTTATGATTCTCCGGAATACATTAGATTCTAAATTACGAATACCCAATCGTTTGCCGACTTAAAATCCTCTTATTCCTAAGTGATTTTGTCAAACAAGGGTTAAAGCCTTGAATTGTCGTTACTTATTTCTACCAAACCCTATCTCCCTTTTCCAAGGTTCAATAGTGTAAATTGGCACCCGTTAATGTTTGCAACCACTAACGATTTAATTAAGAACGAGAAATAAATAAACATCAAGATTCTTTCGAAATTGGAATCAAAATCAATTACTCAATAACATTCCACCCATCTAGGGTTCACAACCTTAGTATTAAAATTTAGCTACACATATTTAAAACTAAAGAACAAATAATAAAAGTTGAATTCATCTTACAAAAAAATGGATTTCCAAGTTTTGATCACCCAAATATCTCTCCCCAGTTGAAATTAACCAAAAGCACTATTTTGCACTTTGAAATCTGACAAGTCCCCCTTGCACATAACCCTAGAGAGGCTATTTATAGAGGCCCAAAAACTGAGGCGAACTGGAATAACTGCTGGGCCGTCTTAGTCTTCTGCGATCGCATTCCTGTCGCATAACAGGAATGCGGTCCGCAAAAATGGCATCTTGTATCGCAGACTGCACCAGTACTTCTCCTTCCTATCGCATTTCAGTATGCGAACCGCAGATTGATTCTACGATCCAGAATGCGATCGCTATTCCCTTCGATTTTCACCTAAAACTCTGTCTGCATCTGCGATGAGAATGGGATTCGCATTTACCTTCTGCGATCGCATTGTTGACAATGTTCTTCTTTTAACTTAGGCTTGGAGTTCTGCCTGTCTTTGCGATCATAGTTCCAATTCTGCGACTCGCATATTCACTTTGCGGTCGCAGAATTACTTTTGTTGTATTGTTGACCTCTTTTCTTGCCTTTGAACGGCTTTTGGCCTTCTTTTTACGTTTTTGGGTTTCTTTCATCCATGTACTGAAACTACACGAAAACTAAGTAAATATCATGATAATTAGCAAGTGGAACAAGCAGTTTCTAATCAAATAGTATCAATATCTGCCGAAATTTCCCGGCACATCAACACCCCCAACTTAAGCTCTTGCTTGTCCTCAAGCAATTAACACAACACCACTCTAACTGCTACTCTACCTATCAAATATAAAAGCAACATTGACCAAGGACAGTGGTTGTTGATAACATCGTAAGTATAACCATCTTTTACTGTACCCCCTTCGAATCATTAAAATGCTTCAAAGAACAAACAATCAATTTGTGAACTTTTGAGCCTCAACAAAGTTACTAAATGCTACTTTCAGCTGAATCGACTTATGCTTTGACTCCAAGCTCAACTAGCTATCAACCTAGCAGTGTATATGCCCTCACCAGAAAGAAAGTCCCATTAGCACATTATTTGCCATGGAATAAATCAAGGGACAAAAAGACTAAAACCACTCTCTCTCCGAATAGAAGTTCAAGTGTCATCACCTGCTATACCATAGGCTTGCCCTTATTTTAATTCATCACCTATTCATAAGAACGCTTTAGTTAAAGATCACATAAGGACTTTATAAGCTTGTAATTGTTGGTTTAAGGAAGGGTAGGATATGAATTTAGACAATAGTGGCTACTTCCTCCTTGAACACTCATTACTCTCTTTTTCCTTCCAACTTTTTGTTCCTTTGCCTTCATTGGATTTACACTTTCACATTAAACCCTACTCACATACCCCTTTATTTCATTCCCAAGCTTCTGTATACCACTTGCATTGACTATTTCTTTCTTTCTTTTGATTTCACACTTGTGGTATCTATTTATTCATAAACTTCCTTCTGAGGTATGGAGTCTCATGATTTTACCCCTTTTCATTATTGATATCCCACCCCCAACTTAATCTTTTATCAACACTCTCAATGCTCAAGGAGGAATGGGTTGAAAAGGAGTCATTTTAATAAATGGATTCAGGTTATAATGCGGAGGCCAACAAAAAGTCTATAAGGCTCAAAATGGGGTACTAGTGATAGTTATAATGCACATGTTGGCTGAAAAAGAGGCTAGAACGGTTTTATCACTACTCAAAGAAAGCCTAAGATCACTTCTCTAACTTAGCATACATATGATAGGCAACGAAGAACCAACCGGGCAAGTTCTATATAGCAGCAATGAACACGAGAATTATAAACAATGCTCACACACACTGGCACATCACTGTTTGGCTAATATAGTTCACAACTTTGGAGTGCGCACTTAGTGACTTGGGGCTTTCCTTGTGTTTACAATCACAATTCTAAGTAGCCCTAGAGTTACTGAGCGAGCCTCAACTTCACTAAATTGATTTGGTTCCAGGGTTCTATTCTTCACTTATGGTTTCATACTTGTTTGTTCACCCACATACCGTCCTGGTCAATGTACTTTATATTTAACAGCCTGGTTCTACTATTACACCCTTGAAAAAGAACCCGACAAAAGAAAAAACAAGGGGATTTTTATTGCTACTTGATTGCTAACTAATTAATTACTAACTATTTAATTTTAACATTTACAACAACATATATACACAACCCAAAAATCATCACTATCAATATATCAAATGCCCTAAGTTCACAATTAAGTTAAAATATACAGACCAAATAAAATATAAGGCACCACCCCCAACTTAATAACATGCATTGTCCCCAATGCAATAAACAAAAAGTAAAGGACAAAAAGGGGCTCCCTGGTGGCGCAGTTGCGCGAAGAGAGTAGCCTATTGTGCTGCCGGTGCTGGTGGAGGAGAATGCGTCCGGTCTGAAGCTGGTGGGGGAGCTGCTGAGCTACTACTGCCATCACCGGCCGAAGGAAGTTTCCTTGCGGCCTTGTCTATCAACGAGCGCTCAAGGGCAGCGTCAATATCTGCCAGCTCCTGTTCATCTTCTGTTGTTGGGAGTTCAATTCCTTTATCTTTATCCTTTGCGACCGGAATTTCACTCTCCTCAAGTGCTTCATTATCCTCCTTGGAATCTTCGAAGTCATCATCTGATGATGCTGCATCTGATGTCTGTTTGTCAGAGGAGGCAATGCGAACTGGATCAGCAGAAGACTGCGACACTTTTGCAGTTGGCAGGGGTATGTCTGTCAGCAATGTCAAAAAGTCAAGGCCCAAACCAGTCTGGCTAGCACTTGGTTTACCCGCATTGGGGAGGAGTGAAGAAATATCGAACTCTGGATTTTGCATTTTCTGAAGGTCGGTCTTCAGTTGCTTTACCTCCTCCTCTAACTGGGGTATACCGTTAACCTTTGATTCAAGCTTGGACAACCTCTCTCCGAATTCATTTTGTTGTTGCAATAGTGGAGTCACAGCTTGTTTAATCAGGGTACTCAATTCTTTCAAGAGTTGATCTAATTTGGAGCTGGTGTGTTGCACAACTAGACCCATTCTTGAAAGTGCCGGCATGTGGGCTGCTGGTGGGCCTGAAGGAGCTGAGGATGCTGGTACTGCTGCAGTAGCTGAAGATGCAGGGTCTTGGGGAGCTAAGATGTTCTGAGCATCAATTTCTTCTATTTTGTGGCCGATGTATCACTAATACGAGTGATGT
>MCJB01052684.1:4514-19514 GCA_002018475.1 Nicotiana obtusifolia | reverse complement strand
TTCCGTTGCCAAAAGCTATCAGCTGCCACGAGCGATACCCACCGCCAGACGTACTACAAGCACACACGAGTACTTGCCGGCACCTTTTGCGAACACCGGGGACGTAGCACGGACAAGCCGTGCATGCCCCCAATGCCCACGCCGCATGCCAGCGTCCCCCATGCATGCCCGCCTCATCCTGGCAGCAAGCACCTTGAGATGCCTTTCAACACTTCTACCCCCCTTATATATGTCTTAAAAAAAAAACCCAAGTGGCAGGAGTAGACATGTTTTGGCCGGAGAATCATAATAGACATATACAACACCAAAATGCACAAACCAAAGTACAACTTAGTTAATACATTCACAAATGACTTTTAAACATTGCAAATGATATTTTTTACTAAAAATAATATTTTTTTTTGAAAAAATATGTAATATTAAACGAAAAATACATAATAAAATACTAAAAAATAAGAAAATTATTACAAAAGTGGAAAAAACAATGGAGAAAATTTCCGATACATCTAGCAATAATATAACACATAAAAGAGTAAATATTTTAATTAAAAAAGTAACATAAGAACTACTTAAAATTATAAAAAATGCATAAAAATTAATTAAAAAAGGTAAAATATATAATATTATTATTTGTCGCGCCACAAAGGATGGGACCGGCGACCAACAACCATGATGCGCCTCCATCGCTACAACCACCATAAGTTACTCCTATTTGGAACCGCCGCCGCCAACCACCAAGCATCAACCAACCGTCGCCGGTCACAACCGCTCGAACTGCCGCAACTTTCCACCACCATCACCCACGACCACCAACCACCAAGATCGTTGCGCTTTACATGATGCTAAGCATTGGCTAGCAGTAGACATGGTGGGAGGTGGTGCGACGTCGTGCCATCGCCACGCCCTGCCATGTCCTGCGTCGTTGCATAGCCACGCCCTGCCATGTCCTGCGTCGTGCCATGGCCATGTCCTGCCACGTCCGATGGCGTGCCATGGCCGCGTTCTGCCACGTCCGACGCCGTGCCATGGCCACGCCCAGCCATGTCCGACGTCGTGCCATGGCCATGTCCTGCCATGTCCTGCGTCGCGCCATGGCCATGGCCATGGCCATCTGCCACGTCCGACGTCGTGCCATCGCTGCGTCCGACGTCGTGCTGTGGCCGTGTTCTACCACGCCCTGCCACTTCCGGCGTCGTGCCATGGCCACGCCCTACCACGTCCGACGCCGTGCCATGGCCGCATCCGATGTCATGCCATGGCCGTGTCCTGCCATGCCACGCCCTGCCATGTCCTGCCACGCCTTGCCACGTCCGACTTCGTGCCACTGACATAGGCAAGCCACTGCCGGCCTCGAGCCATTGACGTAGGGCTCGGCATCGCACGCGACACCCCGAAAAACCTCTATTTGCGGCATTGCATTGGCACAACACTGTTGGCTTGTGCCTCGGCGTCGCACGCAACACCCCGAAAAACCTCTATTTGCGGCATTGCATTGGCACAACACTGTTGGCTTGTGCCTTGGTTTCGCACGCGACACCTCGAAAAACCTCTACAAGTGAAATTGAGTTTAGCGTCATAGGCAAGCTTTTTCCACGACACGACCAAGCGACAAGTCACATTGGCCACTTGATACCATATAGTATACGTTGGCTTGTGCCTTGGCATCGCACTCGACACCTCGAAAAACCTCTACAAGTGAAATTGAGTTTGGCAAGCCTTTCCCACGACACGACTAAGTGACAAGTCACATTGGCGACAAGGCAATTCAACTGTACATAAGTCAACCCATCATTTGTCTATGCATAAATTGACACTTGTCTATGAGCCTCTACAAAAACGTGCATAATGCAACCTATGTCGGAACAGGGCCCCGACATGCCCAAAACAGAATGCATACCAAGACTGTGGCAAGTCCGATGGATGGATCTCGCCAATATCTGCTGAACTGGGTAGCCTACTCTGGTGCCAGTCGCGGCCCTCCGGCTTGGGTCATGACAATGCGACAGGAATGCGATCGCAGAAGACAAAGTCGGCCTAACAGTTATTTAAATTCGCCTCGGTTTTTGGGCCTCTATAAATAGCCTTTCTAGGGTTATGTGCAGAGACTCGTCAGATTTTAAAGTGAAAACATAGTGCTTTTGGTTAATTTCAACTTGGGAGAGATATTTGGGTGATCAAAACTTGGAAATCCTTATTTTTGTAAGATGAATTCAATTTCTGTTATTTGTTCTTTAGTTCTAAATATGTGTAGCTAAATTTCAATACTAAGGTTGTGAACCCTAGATGGGTAGAATGTTATTGAACAATTGATTTTGATTCCAATTTCGTAAGAAGCTTGATGTTTATTTATTTCTCGTTCTTAATTGAATCGTTAGTGGGTTGCAAACATTAACGGGTGCCAATTTACGCTATTGAACCTTGGAAAGGGGAAATAGGGTTTGGTAGAAATAAGTAACAATGATTCAAGGCTTTAATTCTTGTTTAGTAAAATCACTTAGGAATAAGAGGATTTTAAGTTGGCGAATAATTGGGTATTCGTAATTTCGACTTTAATGTATTCGAGAGAATCATAGAAGGATACGTTATCTAGATATTGGAAAATATTGGATATTACACTATTAAGACCCAATTGCATATCAAGAGCGGAAGTTAATATCAATATCAATACATTCTACTACATTAGGGGGAGCACAACCTTAGTATCTCGACTTCATAAATTTATTCAATTATTCTTTTCAATCAGCAATTATTAGTTAAATCATCTTTACATATTCAACATCAATATATTTTATTTTTTACTTGATCGAATTAAGACTAAGCGAAATACTACGTTAATCAGATATTCATTTCACGCCTATTCCCTGTGGGATTCGACCCCAACCTCGATGGGTTACTATATTTGACATCGATCGCTTACACTATTATTAAGGTGTAATTTGAGCGAATCATATATGTCAAAAGGCTTGCTAGTAATGTTGTTGGTTGGTGGACTGTTTTGGGAGGCTCAATATGATTATTATTGATGTTGTTTTGGTTGTTTGGTGATTGTTTTAACTTGTGGGATGTCATATAAATAGGGGAGGTGTTGTCTGTTTCATCTAAAATAGGTTACAGTTGATACATAATAGTTACGACACTTGAACGATATCGATAGTATCATTTCTCTTATTGTAGACTAAGGAGTCATGGTATTTTCATAGCTTGAGATTGGGAAGTATATACAAGATATGTGAGGCTATCCTTTTCCTTCTTTTGCACGACTTTGATTGTGCGTAATGTAATGAACGAGCTTCCAAAGATACTCCACTCTTAGAGGCTAGCAGTACTTACATTGTTTCCCTTCTTATGGAACGATTGATATTGATGTTACTTCTCTTATTCTTATTTTATCAATGTTGTTGGTACTTCCTGATTCTTATAAGATTCTTGATGAGGATTTAGTCCTAATAACGTGTACAGAGGATACCGACCTTACGTCACTCCGAAAAGTTCAAAATGTGATTCTAATGAGTCCAGCACACATCATATATATGTATCTATTTTACTCTACCGAGCCGCTCTATAGTCGGTCGGGTGCGACACCTATTGTGCAACCATTGGTCAGTTGGGTTTTACCAAACACGTGGCGAGGTACGATTCTATTGAGCCTTATGATGGCGGGGTATGTTTTTACCTAGCCTATTAGGGCCGGGTACGATATGATGATGATGATGCCCATAAAGGCATATGTTTTAAAAGTTTACGTGTATATATGTGTGTGTCATGCATTTCATGTCAGTAGTCCTCAGAGGTACCCAGATGTTACAGGTTGTATATTCTTTATCCTTATTATTGTTCTTACTTATGCATTCCTGCCTTACATACTCAGTACATTATTCGTACTGACGTCATTTTATTTGTGGATGCTGCATGTTGTGCTGCAGGTTCTAATAGATAGGTAAGCGAAGCTCCCCCACCATAGTAGGCTGCCCAGTTCAGTGGTTATTAGCGAGATCCCTTCTCCGGACTTGCCGTGGTCTTGGTATACATTTTTTCTATAGATGTTATGGGTATGTCGGGGCCCTGTTCCGGCAATGTTGCAGCACTTATGTTCCTGTAGCGACTCATAGACAGGTCTTGACTCATGTATAGTTTGGATTGCCTTGTCGACTAATTTTTGTTCTATAGTCTCTCATGGCAGCTTGTCAGCTCGTACCTTATACATAGCTTCATGACAGCCTTGTCGGCCTATGATATATATATTTATGCCATTATCTGTCATTGTTGGTTGTTTAGGATTCATGTCTACCATTTATACTGATCTCATTGGCCCTTATAGATAATAAGAAATGTTAGATAAAATGTTCGTTGGTGCTCGGCAAGTATGGCCCTTCAATTTGGGTGGTGACAAACTTGGTATCAGAGCAAGTCTGTCCTAGGGGTTGTCTATGAGCCGTGTCTAGTAGAGTCTTGATTATAGATGTGTAGCATGCCACATTTATAATCAGGAGGCCACATGACATTTAGGGTTGTTACCTTCTTCCTGAATCTAGATCATGCATAAAGTTGAGTCTCAAGTGTTCGTCTCTAATAATCACCATGTTTTTTCAGCGATGCCTTCGACTAGGAAGCAAGCGATTAGTAGACGGCTTGACACGGCTGCGGGAGAGGATAACAGTCAGGTGCCTCCAGTCAGAGCAGGCCAAAGTGAGCCTCAACTTCGAATGGAACCCTGAATGCCAGCAAGCTTTAATAGATTTAAAAAGGTACTTGTCAAGCCCTTCGCTACTATTGAAGCCGGAGGAAGGCAAAAAATTGTTAATCTACCTAGCAGTCTCAACTAGAAGACTTGAAAATCAAAAGGATCACATCTTCGCCCTATCATCCGAGCGCAAATGATCAAGCGGAATCAACGAACAAAGTGATTATACAAAATCTCAAAAAGAGATTGGAAGCAGCTAAAGGTAAATGGCCCGAGGAACTGCCTGGAGTGTTATGGGCGTACCAAAAAATAGCCAAATCGAGCACAGGAGAGACTCCTTTCTCCCTTGTGTACGGAGCAGAAGCCTTGATCCCGGTGGAAGTAGGGGAGCCTACCTTGAGATATTTCCAGGCAAATGAAAAATCAAACAACGAAGAAATGTTAGTGAATTTGGAGTTGCTCGATGGACGCAGGGACTTGGCGCACATAAAGATGGCAGCTCAAAAGCAGAGAATAGAAAGATATTATAATCGAAAAGCCAACCTCCGTTATTTCAAAGTGGGAGACTTAGTTCTAAGGAAAGTGACTCAGAACACCCCGAGAACTCAATGCAGGGAAACTAGGTCAACGTGAGAAGTCCCCTACCAGGTTTCAGCTATCGCCAAGAAAAGTTCATACGAGTTGGAGAATCAAGGTGGAAAAAAGTTTCTAAGAAACTGGAATGTGGCACACCTCAAGAAATATTATTGCTGATGGACATCACTTGAACTGAAAGTATGTGCTGCACTCTTTTTCCCTTCGTCCAATTTTTATTCCAATTGGATTTTTCTGGAAAGGTTTTTAATGAGGCAGCAACAGAAAGCATACTACGAAGAAAAATTGCAACAGCAACAATAAGACATCCTAATAATAAGGCACACAAGCGAAGAACCACGTAGACGGTTAGAAAATCTTTTGCTCTGTAGCAAAGTTCCTACTGGAAGTTAAGTTTGCTATCGAACAACGGTTACCCCACCGTTGTTAAGTACATACTGCTAGGGGATTGTTAGATAGTCTTTGACTTGATAGCATAAATTCCTAAGGGGAAGTGAATTTTGTTATTGAGCTAAAGATTATCTAGCAATTCATTAGTGGAATCCTCGAAAGTGCAAAACTTCCAGTGTTCAAATTTACATTCTCCGCATTCGAACAATGGGGGGGGTTATACGAGGACATGGCAACAATGACTGCCACTTCGATCGAAATACGAAAATCGGGAGCATTGTTATGTCATCGGGACCGGGGACTGCACGGCCAACCCCGTAGAAACAAGTTGTACAAGTTAGCCACAAGAAATGGCAATTTATTTTTAGCATAATGAATGCTTATGTACTTTTGAGAGTGGAAGGAATAATGTAAAGTCCTTTTATTTCTATCTTGTTTCTTGTCTGAACAATGAATTGATTTTTTCATTTGAAAGTTAAACAAGTACTTTAAATACTAGTGCCGTAATGAACAAGAGACGTCCTCTTCAAGAGAACTATATACATAAGAGAGCCCTCTCTTATAATAATCCTCACGATAAAGGGCTGATTTTGGAAAAACTTGTGCCCCAAAATACAAATGCTTTCGGAGGAAAATACACCCAAAGCTTTGCATCGTCAGATGCAAACAGTAAACATTGTGCAAAACTCTTAAGCAAGAAAGAAATTAAACTTGCATAAATTTTCAAACAAAAGAACGCCTAATGTAATACTTGAGCAAAAGGTGTTTTTGTTTACAATAAGTATGCCAAAACAGCACAAGCACAAAAGTTGAGAAAAGAAATGAAAAGTTAAGTTGTTGCTTCTCTAGAACCCGGAGGAAGAAAAGCATCCGCGCCACCAAGGGAAGTGAATAGATCTGCCGCAGGCTCGATATCTTGACCTTAATCATTTTGGCCTTCAACATCTTCGCCTTCCAGTTCCTCTTCAGCTCTTAAAGATTCGGAACCGAAAACGGAAGAACCAGAAGCATCAAGCCCAGCCGGAAGACACCTTTTAGCAGCTGACTCTAGTTCACGGGCTTTAGCGATTTCGGCGTCAAAGTCTATGAAACCTGCTTTAGCCTATTCTAAGGTTTTTCTCCTCATGATGTACACAACATATATTTTTCAACAATGAGGGAAGCCGCTCGACGCTTGAGTGCTTCCTTAAGTTGGTCAACCTCGGCTGAAAGATTTTTCCGTGCGGATCTAACAGACAGGAGGACAACATCAAGATTGCAGAATATAGAGCTGAAAAGTCAGTTATGCTCAATGGTCCTCTTATACTTCTCCTCCATTTGGGCATGTTTCACCCTAGCAGCAGCAAGCTCTTCAATTTTGGAGTTTGATGCCTCCAAATTAGTTAATCATTCAGCGGAGGCAACCTCGCGATCGGATGCAGCAAGAACGACACTATGGACTTCAGCCCATTTGGCCCTAGCCTCTTCTTGCTTGCTTTGTTGCAAACGAGCCTCCAACAAAAAAGCCTCAGTAGCTTTGACTTCAATTTCTGAGAGGCGAGTAGCAGTTTGGTCCCGCTCAGCCAAAAGATGATCCCGCTCGGAGGTAAGTTCCTCATTTTACCGAATCAACCTTTGGAGGCCCTCGGAATCAAGGAAATTAGCCTACGAAACAAGACAAACTCAAAATACTACTAAACCAATGATAAAAGAAATGACAAAGGAAATGAAGGACATATTGCTGCAGCATTGTGCATGGCATTGTTCAACAAGTACTCTCCCGAGAGAGCTTGTATCTTTTCCCTATCTTTTTCTGAAGCCAAAGGCTTCAAATAATTAGCAAGTTCCACCAGCCGAAATAGCAGATTGCATCCGGAAGAGACTGAGAAAGTAAACATGTTTAAGTTTTTATCTTGCAGGATGTAATTTTCTAATGAGTTTTTGATAATGCATGGTGAAGTTATTTAGTTCATTTACTAAAACTTCAGAGTAAACATGCTTAAATTTTTTAGTTCATTTGCTAAAATTTCAAACCAAACATGCTAAAGTTTTTTAGTTCATTTGCTTAAACTTCAAGCTGTACATGCTTAAGTTTTTGTCTTGCAATATGTAATTTTCTAATGAGTTTTTGCTAATACATGCTGAAGTTATTTAGTTCATTTGCTAAAATTTCATACCAAAACATGCTGAAGTTTTCTCCTGCAGTCTACAGTTTTGTCATGAGTTTTATCCATGCAGTATGTAATTTTCTAATGAGTTTTTTCTAATGCATGCCGAAGTTATTTAGTTCATTTGCTAAAATTTCATACCAAAATATGTTGAAGTTTTATCCTGCATTCTACAGTTTTGTTAGTAGTCTTTTATTAAAGAATGGCAAAAATTATCTTTTTAAAATACTTTTAATAAAAAAAATTAAGTATAGATACAAACGGAAAACTAAAAACGGGTATAAATTAAAAAGGGGATCAAATAGGACGCTCCATGCAATTTTTACCAAAAAAAAAAAAAACCACGATCCCAAATGTGGGCTTCATCAACAATCTTAACCTAACTCCATAACTGCTTTTTATCTACGGCACATAATGCTTTGTGTGGTTTCTTCTTTCCCTTTCTATTCCTTGTTCTATGCTAACAATAGTATTTCCCAACTTGATTTAACAATAGTATGCGGTTTCTCTTATTTTGAATTTGCAAAGATGGCTACACCAGTTCATGAGATCCGGCTATTTCAAGCAACTCGAGGCAATGGAATTTCAAAGTTGTAGGAAATTCCGGTTTATTTCAAGCCTGAAACACTATATTTCATATAGTTGATCTTACAAGATGCAAGGGTAACATATCCGTCCTTTAGTTTCACTTATTTTTAATGTCCTTCTTCTATGTTGCGTTTATGCATTAATTTTCCACAATCCTGAAATTTAGTTTCCAGAAAAATTTGTGACATTAGTGGCATTCAATTCCTAAAGTGTGTCACTTTCTCATAGATTAAAGTTTTTCTTCTTTGTTGATTTTTTCTTGCCTTTGGGTTGTAAAGATTATGGATACTTGAATTAATTTAAGCAAAAGGATTATTCAATTAATTTAATGTGCAAAAACACACCTCTTCTCTGTTCTTTGCACCTTCTTTTTTCCCGTTTCTTCTTTTTTGGCTCACTGATGGACTTCTTCTTTCAGGACAATGACTCTGAGGAGGATGCGGTTATAGTTTATGCAAGAAATGATGATGAAGTACCCATTTTTTTCATCCGTGCCGATAAATCTTGAATTTTAAAGTTTCTTTAGATGGTGAAATACACATTTTTTTTCATCGTGAGATTATTATTCCTCCATTTCCCCTCTGCACAACATGGCTTGATTGCCCTATTTGTATGGGGTCGAACTCGGACCGCTTGCGTATGGATAAATCGGGCTCGAGTTTATACGGTTGGTATCAATCGTAACTACTGCTCGATAAATCGGAATCGAGGTATCGAAGATTGAAGGTCGAGACCGAACAACATCGAATCGGAATATGAAGCCATCATACCCGAGAAGAGTTTGTCGAGGTAGATTATGGCAAATGTCCTAAGGTAAAATTATCAGACCTGCATAACGAAAGGACCCGGAAATCGCGTCACATGTAAATATTTCGGCGGGAATCACGGCATCAATCAACAAGACCGTTGAAATCGTTAAATCAAGGGATATTTTACCTTGTAAATAGATTCTAGCCTTGTATAAGAATTATCCCCCCTCAATATAAAGGGGCAATGCAATTGTAAAAAGGATCTCACGAAACAATTATCAAAATATAGAAAAGAAGTCTGCTTTATTATCTCTTTATTCGTTTGATTCATACTTGTTCTTCTTGGAGAAATCAATAAAGGCCAAGACTATTCAAGACTTGTGGTTTGCATTTTTTCCTAATTTATTTACTGGCTTTAATCTCTATTTTATTCTTCATTATTTGTATCAAACCAAATCACGTGTCCTTAAAACCACGTACAAATTTAATTGTTATCCGAAGCCAAGAGTAAACAGTTTGGCGCCCACCGTGGGGCTGAGGATAATAGTGAGCGTTTGATATAATTTTCTATCATACAAATTATTTTATATTTGCTCTGTGAAGTATCTCTTATTTCAGGTTACAGTACAGCTATGTCGCATTCACAATCTGTACCTTTGTACGTCAATAATGAATTTGATCATTAAGGTGAAAACAACAACATATCACCTGGTGATGAAGTTCTGGTCGACGCTAATTCACAAGTGGCGGTCGATGTAGATCGAACTACTAGTCCATCAAACAGTGTTCGTAGAGAAAATCAATCAATAACTCAGGGTCCCCAAAACGACGAAGGGGACAGGATCAGCCTCAGAATGATCTTTAACATGTTGCAAGCCCAGCAAGCAGCCATTGCTCAATTACAAAATCGAAACCAAATATCGAACAAAGTTGAGTTCGACCCCATTCTTGAGAATGGACCAGTCGCAGAGGAGCCAAATAAAGGCGGATCGAGGGCAAACTCTGGGATCATGAGAATGCTCGAGAAATTAACCAGATGAGTCGAGTCTGGCGAAAAGAAAATCGAGGCTAACGACAAAAGGTGGAAACATACAATTCCAGGGTGGATCAAATCCCAGGAGTACCCCCGATATTGAAAGGCTTGGATTCCAAAAAATTTGTACAGAAACCTTTCCCATCGAGCGCCGCTCCAAAACCAATACCCAAGAAATTTCGCACGCCGGAAATTCCCAAGTACAATGGGACAACCGATCCAAACAAGCATGTGACCGCATACACATGCGCTATAAAAGGGACGACCACGCACTTACCGATCAAATTACAATCTTCTTTAACCTTGTCAAGGATTTTGTCCGTGATTGAACAAATATACCTAATGATCAGTTCACACCGACCCAGTACTGAAGAAGCCTTATCTACTTTAAAGTCGGTACTGATCGAACACCCAATCGGCACGAACGCCTTCGAAGGGGGTTTAGCCACGGTTTCCTCAATATCAACAGGCTGAGGATCTTCAGTAGGTTAAGAAGAAGAAGGTGTCTGTCTCTGAGGAACGGATTTAGAGGTTTTTTCCATTGTCAATTAGGAGATAAAGAAGTTGAAAGATGCAGGAGTGAGAAAAGAATAAAAGGGAAATCACTTGCGAGAAAGCTTATAAAATTTGAATAAGAGAATGATTCAAATATTCAAATAGCGCAAACTCCTGAAACTGAAGACAGAGAAGGTTATTTATACCCCCTCAAAAGTGGCGGTTCGCGTCCCAAAGCAAGGGAGCATTAATTAGCATTACCTGATGTTGCAGAGGTTTGTCCTAAGTTTGTCTCTGAAGAGACGTTTTCGACGCGTACCACGTACGTCACAGTGCCACCGTCATTTATCAATATGATGGTTCGTTTCTTTTGATGTGACACTCCGACTTCCGTGTCACACGCATCATAAGTATGTCACCATTTGACCTAATTAAAAAGTTGCGGCTCATGTCGTTTTTCATCATTACTCTCCAAAAAATGAGGGAACTATCTGTATGGGGTCGAACTCGGACCGCTTGCGTATGGACAAAGCGGGCTCGAGTTTATACGGTTGGCATCAATCATAACTACTGCTCGATAAATCGGAGTCGAGGTATCGAAGATCGAAGGTCGAGACCGAACAACATCGAATCGGAATATGAAGCCATGATACCCGAGAAGAGTTTGTCGAGGTCGATTATGGGAAATGTCCTATGGTAAAATTATCAGACCTGCGTAACGAAAGGACCCGGAAATCCCCTGACATATAAATATCTCGACGGGAATCACTGCATCAAGGGATATTTTACCTTGTTAATAGATTCTTGCCTTGTATAAGAATTATCCCCCTCTATATAAAGGGGCAATGCAATTGTAAAAAGGATCTCAGGAAACAATTATAAAAATATAGAATAGAAATCTTCTTTATTATCTCTTTATTCGTTTGATTCATACTTGTTCGTCTTGGAGAAATCAATTAAGGTCAAGACTATTCAAGGCTTGTGGTTTGCATTTTTTCCTAATTTATATACTGGCTTTAATCTCTATTTTATTCTTCATTATTTGTATCAAACCAAATCACGTGTCCTTAAAACCACGTACAAATTTAATTGTTATCCGAAGCCAAAGGTAAACACTATTAAAGGCGGGGAGAGAGGTATGGTTCTGCTTGAAGTTGAGCTTGCTGCATAACTATTTTCTGTTAGTGGTTGTTGAATATTTGTATCTTTCACAAGCAACTCTTTGAAAAGTATCAAATCTCTTTTGTGGATTTTAACCTTATTCTTTCTTTTCTTTTGGCAAATTTGTTGTCTTTTTATGTTGTGTGGTAAAATATTTTCTTGAGAATAAAAGTCAAGAAGAATGACGGATATCATGATTTGGCTAGGGAAAGGCCGATGATTTTTCTTCCTTACAATGGAAGATAATTAGGATTACAAATGATTTTCTGCAATAACTTCACCCCCAACATATCTCCATTTGCTTCTTTTTTTTTTAATCACTTTATTTGCTGATTAACCATCAGATGACAAATTTTCATTTTACCCTACACTTTTTCTGTTGTGCGAAAGATCTAAGCAATACATGACAACTTTATCTGTTGAAGTTTTGTTTTTGCTAGACATTTAAAGCTTCTGTCAGATTCTTTCAAATTTATATATTTAGGTAGGTCTTTTGGTAGTATTTTGACTATCAAAAGAAAGGATTTTGAGACAATTGTGTATTAAAGCTATGTATGGTGCAAGCAGTATTCACTCTCTATCTATTTTAGCATTACAATCTCTATATTTAAGGCTATTCTTCTTATTCTTTTCCCCTGTACTATAGAGTCAGTTCCCATACAGGTAAAAGGGGGGATTGGAAATGCAGAACCTGGTAGGGAGACGGTAAATGTGGTTAGCAAAGATCAAAAGATGGACGGTGTCCCTCACTCGACGAGCACTATGGTCACAGTTTTTATGTCTATTTCTTTCTTTACACGCCTTAATATTATCTTGTCGTATACATTTTTAATGTAGCATACTGGCAAGGAGATTTCGTTTAGATTTTTTGTACTAATGAGGTCACATTTATGTCCTCCATTATTCTTTTTTGTTCAAAATACCATGTTATAATATAAATGTGAAACGACCTCCATATTAGCGTAAAAATTTGTTCATTTTCTCTTAAGCAGAAAGATGATTTCTTCAGTATTATAACATCACTTTTTTTTTTTATTCCCTTTTATAGTAAAAGTTTATTCGCACTCAACATTTTCTTTGAGATTTTCCTAATTGTTTATTTGTTGTCAGGTGTCAGTTTGTGCCACAAGTGATCTTTCGCAACAACATATTCAAGTACATGGCTCTCCTCATTAACATTAATTGGTGCACTGGATCTCAAGAAATTTTATTTCATGTTAAGATTTAAATGTTTGTTACTCATTTTAAGACTCTTGGTGAAAACCAGTTATTTTAGGTTCAGCATGTGCTTCAAGTATGTGCCATTGGCATCTCTTTCTGAAACTTGTGCTCTCAAGACCCATCAACTACTGATTAAAGATGCAGGTTAATTTTGATGATGACTTTGCTCTCATAAGTTTATATCGTCCATTAGAATTAAATGTTACACAACGTTAAATTATTTTTTCTTAATGTTTTTATCTTCTCCTCTTGATATTTAATCTTCGCTTTTGTTTATGCGTCTTTTTCATTATCAATATAAGTTATATGTTGGACAGAAGCTAGATACTATTGTTTCTGATTCTTTTATGTCTGTGTATAGCCAATGTAGAGGTTTTCAAGATTCTCTAAAGGTGTTTGATGAAATGCCGCACATGACTATTTCGTCGTTTAATGTTGAGATTTCAAGGTATAAGGGTGTAAAAGAGAGAATTTTGGATGATAAGTCATGGGATTTTTTGAAGGATTTGCAATTTGTAGTTTGGAGATTTGATGCATTTACAGTTACAACACGTCTTTCTTTGCGTGGAGATGTTAAGAAGAACTGGTACCATGGAAAAGAGCTGCATTATTATATTGAGAAGAGTGGATTGGAGCCGAATTTTGTTGTATGTTCTAATGTACACTTAGGGTGTTGTTTCATTGATATGGATTCGAAAAGTTTAAAGGTTGAACTGGGAAGGCGGACTTTTGATTGGTTGAAGTATAAAAATATTTTTCTTGGACAGTAATGATCAATGGCTATGTGCTGAATGAAAATTTTGATGAAGCTTTGAAACTCTTTAAAGACATGCAAATGGAAGGTATAGAACCCATCAAACATTTCAATTAATATTTTCATACTCCGCAAAATTGAAATTCTTTAATGTTCCTTTACGTCTACGGTGTTTTTTAAATGATATTTTCTTATGATAAATTATATTTAATATTCTCCGCTCAACGCTCGGGTACGAATACTAATTATTCCATAATAAATCATGATTGTTTACTATACGCAATCTATTTGTGTTCTTTTTTATGATCTGCCTTTGTAAATTGCTTTATTCTCTTCTCTTTTTCCGTTTTCTGTTTCTTCGTTAGCTTAACAATTAATGCTTAGATGCCAATGATAACCTAAAAGGCGAAGATTATTGGAAGAATGTTGTGCCCAGCAATTTCCAAAAAAATTAATTTTGTTGTTTATTAATAGATCCAGCTGTCACGATCCAAAATCTCAACCTGGTCGTGATGGTGCCTCTGAGGACAAGGCAAGCCAAACCAATACAACTACTCTTAAACAGTTAAACCATGTAATTTAAAACAAGAATAAATAAACAACAAGGTAGTTCGGAATATATATATATATATATAAAGTACCATCCCGACTACAGCCCTCAGATCGGGGTGTCACAAAGTCATGAGCCACTAAAGAAGGTTTAAAGATAATATAACTATTACAATATCTTAAGCACAATTGTTTGAAAGAAGTAAAGTCAACAAAAGAAAAGAGTCACGGGACTGCGGACGCAAGCAGCTACCTCGTAATCTCCGAAGCTCCGAATCAGCAGTAGTAGTCAGTACCTCGGAGCGGGACCGCTAACGCCTGAATCTGCACACATGGTGCAGGGAGTAAAGTGAGTACTTCCAACTCAGTGAGTAATAAACGTAAATAAGGACTGAAGGTAAGAAATCACATAATGCACAATAAAACATCATTCAAATACATGCACCTCGGGCTTAAAATCGTTTAAAACAGTAAAACCTTTTCAATATCCGGTTACCAGTTGTCATTGTTACCAACTGTAACCTACAGTTGTCATTGTTACCAAGTGTGTTATCTTTGGTTACCGGTTGTCATTGTTACCAACCGTAACCCTACAGTTGTCATTGTTACCAACTGTATTATCATCATTATCGGTTGTC
>MCJB01052683.1:0-22557 GCA_002018475.1 Nicotiana obtusifolia | reverse complement strand
TTATACCCTTACAAGGTTTGCCAGTTTCATATACATTCACATTACCGGATGCACTACGTAACCATTACCTTAGACCATTACCTGCGCTACTGTGGGCTTGTCATTTTCATATTCATTTAATGTTACCGTAACCAATTACATGAACCTACTACGTACAATCACATACAATCACATATGGTCACATACAATCACATACGCCTCTATGGGCTCATCATCATCGTACGCCTCTATGGGCTCTTCATCATCTGCCTCTGTGGGCTCATTATCATATGCCTCTGTGGGCTCATACCCGGCCTTTACTAGGCGTGGTCACGACATACCCGGTCTTTGTTAGGCGCGGTCATATGAATTCAATCATACACATATACACATGTTCATGTAATACATTGCAAGCTTACTTGTGAATTGAGTTCATGACTTACTTGTGTCCATGACTTGTTACATTTGTTACCCATTATTCCTCGTACAATTTAAGATTACCTTTTCAATAATAAAATTACGGGACTCAAGGACTTCCATCAACATTATTACCACGAGCGAGAATAATCAATCCATGAAGGAAAGAATAATTTACGCAATACTAGCTTCTAAGAGTAGAGTATTCCTTTGGGGCTCACTTGTGGCATTGTAATCAGTAGGAATCATGCAAAAGAAAGAACGGTATAGTCTCACATACCTGGTGCTTATTGCGTCAGCTCTCAGGCTACGCAATTTGCCGAAATTCTTTAATCTACAATTAAAGAATAGCTTAATGGTTACTTACTATGCTTGATAACTATTATTACCCCAAAATTCCCCAAATTTCATGTAGTGATTCTCTATACTTTTCTTCCCCTAACTTCGTTAAGGTTATGTACAGCACATGCAACCTATTTATAACCCACAATACTCAAGGCCCATTTGCTTAACTTTACTTATTTGACTCTGCAGCTCCTATTCATACTCTTTTAAGTTCTCACCAGCATGCCCATCCATCATGCATGTTTAAGGGAAAACCACATGAAAGGGAGTAGTAACTTACCTTGCATGCGAATTATTCAGCCTCCTTCCTTGATTCCTTCAATTTCTAGGTCTTTGTCCACAAATGGGGTTTGTAGAAAGAGCAGGGATTCAGCTATTGACCCTCTATGTTCTTCAATTCCTTTGTTTACTTCCGTTAACCTTCAACCGAGGATTTGGAAGAGGGGATTTGGTGGCTTTTGATGCTATGGCTTGAGAGAAGTCTTTGGGGGCCTTTCACTCTTGCTGGGAATCAGAAAAATGAGGAAGGGACGGGTTTGGGGTCCCTTATATAGGTCAAGGGGTAAAAAGCCACGGACCTGAAAATGTCCAAAATGCGATCGCATACCCGTCGCAGAAAGGGTATGCGGTCCGCATTTTGGTCGCAGATTCTGCCCTAGAAAATCTGTCGCACTATGCGACGTAGAAGGGCCAGAAATGCGGTTCGCATTTCCAAAATGCGATCGCATTCTGGTCGCATTTCGGACATCAGTTCAGCCCAGTGTTCTGCCTCATTCTGCGATGGGGAATGTTCATTTTAAATGCGATCGCATTTTGGGTCGCATTTTTGACAATCCCCCAGCTCAGGGTTCTGTTCCACTCTGCGATGGAACCCGTCAATTCTGCGGTCGCATTTGTCTTCTGCGGTCCGCATTTTGACCGCATTTTGCTACTTTTGTTTCCTTTGAAATTTTTAGACCATTTTCCGGGTTCTTAATTCTTTTTACGTAACTACCCCTTTAGCATAATTGAATGAACGTATTTTTACGGGTTGTAGCACAAAATACCAAAATAACACCTAGAACAATGAATCGGACATCAAAATGTATGAAATTTTCAATGAAACTCAAGAACTTTCAAATTTACAACCATACGTCTGAATCGCGTCAAATCAACTCCGTTTTAAACCAAATTTTGTAGACAAATCAATAATAGCAAAATGAACCTATAACAAGTCCCAAAACCAAAATTTGAACCCCGGTAGCAAGAAAGTCATCATACGGTCAAACTTAAAAATTCTTTAAACCTTCAAATTGCTAGTTTTCAACAAATCACATTAAATCAAGTTAGGGACTTTTGAATTCGAGCATGCGCCCAAGTCCCAAATCACGATACGAACACACGGGGACCGTTAAAATACTGATCCGAATCCGTTTACACAAAGTGTTGGGGACCGTCAAAATACTGATCCGAATCCGTTTATCCCTGGCAACCACCCCTCAGGCACCATTTCACAGCACCATGCCCCAAAAGGCAAAAGTCTAAGAAGACCGTATCACCGACAGACTATAATACGTTCAAACAAGAACAACGGCACCGCATCACATTGAAAATCCCACCATGCTTGAAAATATCAAGTCTTGTTATTTCATCAACCAAACATGGACATTTATAGTCCGACTGCCTTTCCTTCGCTGGAACATAAGAACACCCTTCCACAAGACAACGATAATAGCCTGCCCGAACACGCATCTGGCACCACGTCTGTAGTACCACTATAACTCTTCGACGCCCAATTGATAACAAGCGCTTCGCCTCGCATAAGATTGAGTAGGAAGGAAATAAAGGCATAAGCCTCAGTAGAATCAAACCGCACGATAAGGATGTCAAGAATATAAAGTTTTTCCTAAAAAGGTTCTGCAGCCTCTCGAAGATAAGTACAGACGTCTCCGTACCGATCCGCGAGACTCTACTAAACCCGCTCATGACTCGTGAGACCTATGTAACCTAGGCTCTGATACCAACTCTGTCACGACCCAAAATCCCAACCCGGTCGTGATGGCGCCTCTCATGAAGACAAAGCCAGCCAATCTAAACTAACTTCTTTTTAACAGTTAAATAATATAAAAATAATATAAGTATGGTTAAATAACAGTAATATGTGGAAAAATATAGTAAACCATCCCGACTACAACCCTCAGATCAGGGTGTCACAAAGTCATGAGCCACTAATGAAATCCTAATAACAAAATAACTATTACAATATCTTTGGCACAATTGTTTGAAGAAAGTGGAAACAACAAAATAAAAGAGATACGGGCTGCGAACGCCAACAGCTACCTCGTAGTCTCTGAATCACCACCCTGATAATAGTAGTATTCAATACCTCGGGGTGGAACTGATAACGCCTGAATCTGCACACATGGTGCAGGGAGTAATGTGAGTACTTCCAACTTAGTGAGTAATACAAATAAATAATGACTGAAAGTAAGAAAACACATAATGCACAAGGCAATCCATAATGAAGCAATGAAACATCATTGAAATAGTAAACCAGTGTAAAATCAAGTAGAAACTCCTTTCAACGGGTAAAACATGTACATATTTCAAGTAAATAACGTGAAGTAAAAGAAAGCACTTTAAAACCGCCCCTCGGGCTCAATATCATTTAAAAACACGCCCTTCGGGCTCAATATCATTTAAAAAAACCAGTAAAATCTCCCCAGCTCTGGTTACCAGTTGTCATTGTTACCAACTGTAACATCCCTGGGTTCAGTATCATTTAAAACAGTAAAATCTTTCAAACTCCGGTTACCAGTTGTCATTGTTACCAACTGTAACCTACAGTTGTCATTGTTACCAACTGTAAATCTATCAAACTCTAGTTACCAGTTGTCATTGTTACCAACTGTAACCTACAGTTGTCATTGTTACCAACTGTATTATCTCTGGTTACCGGTTGTCATTGTTACCTTCCGTAACCTACAGTTGTCATTGTTACCAACTGTATTATCTCTGGTTACCGGTTGTCATTGTTACCAACCGTAACCTACAGTTGTCATTGTTACCAACTGTATTATCTACCCATCTCCGGTTATCAATTGTTATTGTTACCAACTGTAACCTACAGTTGTCATTGTTACCAACTGTAATTATCATAATGGGTACCCTGCACTCACTGTGGGTGGTTCAGACTCCGGGAGGGGCTTCTTACGACCCAAGCGCTATATCATATCTCGTGGCGGCGTGCCACCCGATCCCATTTACATCATATCTGTGGCGGCGTACCACCCGATCCATTTCAAAATCATTTGAAAACATCATTTAGTTTTCAAAACTGAGTTCAAATAATGATTCAAAACATTTACAAATACCCCCGAAGGGTTTACATAACCGGCGTGAAGCCCAAATATGATTTCAGTAAACAGTCATAAATTACCCCTGAAGGGTTCACATAACCGGCACGAAGCCCAAATGTGGCTAGAAGCCCAAATCAATATATTTTCAAATCAGTTCCAATCAAATAGGTAGTAAAAATCATCAATCGGGACGGACCGAGTCACAATCACCAGTAGTAAACGACCCCACGCTCATCATCGAGCGTGTGCCTTACTTCAATATAGCACTACGATGTGCAATCCGGGGTTTCAAACCCTCAGAGCATCATTTACAATCATTACTCACCTCAAACCGGATAAATTCTTAGCCCGCGACGTCTTTTCCCTTTGAATTGGCCTCCACATGCGTCGAATCTATTCAAATTCAGAATAATTACGTCACAATATGCTATAGGGACAAAGCCCAAGCGAAAATAATCAAATTTACTAGGAAATCCCGAAATTAGCAAAAACTCGAGCCCCGGGCCCACGTCTCAAAATTCAGAAATTATCACCTTAACGGGTTCCTTATCTCCTCACGAGTTCAACCATATAAAATTTGTCGAATTCTGACACCGGATCGACCTTCAACCCTCAAATCTAAGCTTTAGGGTTTCCACCAATTTCCCAACTCAAAATACCAGTAAAAATGCTAAAAACGACTATAATCTTAGGTAATTCCTTCAAAATAGAGTTAGGAACACTTACCCCGATGTTTCTCTCGGAAACCCTCCAAGAATTGCTTCAAAACTTATTTCAATTCGAGTTCTATGGCCCCAAGTATGTTTAAGATGACCAAATTGTCCATGAAAATCTCCTTTGAATATAGTTTTGAGGTTGATTTATGGTGACTCTATGTTGTTTGAAGGTGTTCTTCTTCGTGGGTATCGAAATTGGGTCTCGTAGGGCAAAATGAACACTGAGTTCTACTTAAAAGCATCAAAAAATCGGGTTAAAACGCCTTCTTCAGGTCAAAAATGCGATCCTATTTGCCAAAAATGCGGACTGCATTCACTTTTGCGGTTCGCATTTTGGTCGCATTTTCCCCCCAAGTTTCTGCCTCATTCTGCGACCAAAATGCGGTTCGCATGTCGAATCTGCGGTCAATCTGCGATCGCAGATTCGACATGTCTGCAGAATTTTTCCCCGACACGAAAATAGGCATAACTTCCTCATACGATGTCCCAATTGGACGATTCTTTATGCTATGGCTCCGAATTTTCGATACGGATATAATGCTTCAATCAAAACTGAATTTAGAGTTCATTTGCATAATATGATACTACTTTTTCTTGAAGGTACGACATCGACACCTTCTTGAAACGCTAAAGTTAAACTCCATCGACTATCCAAAATCCATTCGAGACCTTCGGGACTTCCACCAAACATGCCAACATGTCCCATAACATTATTCAAACTTGTTCCAACCATCGGAACGTTCAAATCAACATCATAACATCAAATTCGCATCGAATTCAAGCCTAAGGATCTCAAAATTCTAAATCGCTCTTTTGATCTAAACCCGACCAAACCACGTCCGAATGACCTGAAATTTTGCGCACAAGTCATAAATCACATATTGAAGCTATAGCAATTTTCGGAATTCCATTCTGACCCTCGGATCAAAATCTCGCCTATCAACCGGAAATCGCCAAATTCTAACTTTACCAATTCAAGCCTAATTCTACACGGAACCTCCAAAACTAATTCCGATCACACTCCTAAGTCATAAATTATCTGTCGAAACTAACCGAATCATCGGAATTCACATCCGAGCCTTCTAACTCATAAGTCAACATACAGTTGACTTTTACAACTTAAGCCTCCTTGAAAGAGACTAAGTTTCTCATTTCTTACCGATTTCACTCCGAATGTAAATTACTCAATTAATTTACATAAAACACTGATAACAAGGCATAATGATACAGATATTGGGGAAGACGGAGTAGTAACCCATGAGACGATTTACCAGGTCGTCACAATATGGTACAAAGAAATATTGATTTTTTAAGACTTGGTAAAATAGAAGCTTCCAAAATTGGGAAAAAAAATTCCTCCTTGTTACTTTAACAGGAAGACCAAGAGAGATGCACCGCTGGTATATGGATGCTATCGCATTAGTGCAACATTTTAAAAAAATTGATATTTCTTTTTAACAATTACATGTAATCCATCTTAGACAGAAATAAAATAACACTTGTTATCAATTGATGAAACGCAAAATAGACCTGATTTACTATCTCGAGTATTCATAGCAGAAGTAGGAGAATTAAAAGCAGATATATTGAAAAGAAAAATCTTAGGGAAAGTTGTTGCTTTTATGTATACAATAGAATTCCAAATAGAGGCGGAGTTAGAATTTAAACCTTATGGGTTCGGGATTATAATCCTTTTAAGTAATTAGGTTCTAATTACTAATTTGTACATATTCATCAGATTTTTTAATATAAATACAAGGTTTGGACAAAAACTTCTAGGTTCGACCGAACCCACAAGCAACATTGTGGCTCCGCCCCTAATTCCAAAAATGTGGTCTTCCACATGCTCATTGTCTTATCATAATTAGTGATCAACACAAATTATTAACGATAAATTTGTCTGTGCTGAAATACCTGATCCTAATGTCGAAAAGCATCTTTATTCACACGTGGTTCAGCATATAATGCATGGACCATGTGGGGATTCAAATCCTACAAATTCATGTATGAAAAAAGTGGGCCTTTGTTAATTCAACTACCCAAAATATTTTGTTGAGCAGATATCATAAGGAATGAATTCATACCCAGTTTATAAGAGATGAAACGCAGGGAAATTTGTACATGTAAGGTAACAATTTTTGGACAATTCATGGGATGTCCCACACAACCCTTACTTGATTTATAAAAGTTTGACTGTCATATGAATGCTGAAGTTTGTTCGAATGTTAAAGTTGTGAAATATATTTACAAAGGACATGATAAAATTGCTTTTTTTGTACATGAAAATGAAGAAATAGATGAAATAAAAAAATATCAATCTTCTAGATGGACAATACCACCAGAGGCCACATGTATTTTATTTGATTTTCCTATTAGTGAAATGACTCCGAGTGTTTATAGTCTTCAATTACATTTAGAAGGGCAACAATAATTTGTATCTTTTAAAAGCAGTGAAACTGTGAATAGAAGGGGAGAGGTATTATCTTTGACTACTATTGATGAATGTGAGAGGACCTAAATCATATGAAGATCTTCGCGCTGTTACTGGGGTACCCTGTAGTACATTTAGAGAATCAGTCAGAAAAAGAGGATTACTATACTGCTTCAATAGTCTAATTGAATGTATGTCAAAGGTTGTAAGCTATCAAAGGCCATATAGCTTCAGACGTTTATTTGCGACATTGTTAGTATATTGTAGTCTAGCTAATCCAAAAACAAAATTATGGAAAATTTTAGAGGATTCAATGTCCGAAGACTTTAAACATTTCTTGAATATCGATGTAAAAGGTGTTCGGCATAAGGCTTTAAGCCATATCAATGATATCTTACATTCTATATGCCACGACATAAATGAATATAAGTTTATTCCAGAGAAGACTAGCCCTTTTGTAACTACAAAGGATGCAAAAAATGTTCATCTTGAAAGAAACAAAATTGTTAGCAAACAATACTTGATCTTGGAAAAGATATTGAGCTGAACAATTACGCTCATATAATACAATAATCGATAGAATATCTTTTGATAAACAAGGAGCTTTCTTCATTGTCGGTCGGGAAGGAACAGGTAAAACTTTCTTATATCGCGCATTATTAGTGTCACGACCCAAAATATCAACCCATTGTGATGGCACTTAACGCAATTGCTAGGCAAGCCGACAATCACAGAATACCTAAACATTTGAATAAAATGGGTTTTAATAAAATCAACGACGGAAGATCTCATAAATATCTGATAAAAGTAACTAAAACTCTATTACAATCATCCCAGAACCTGGTGTCAACGAGTACATGAGCACTACAACATCTCAACATAAAACAAACTCTAGTTCAACTGTCTGAATAGTAGAAAAGTACTAAAGAAAGTAACAGGAAGGAGAATCAAGGTCTGCGGGGATCATAGGAACTACCTCAAATTCTCCGAGCAGGTACTAGCGCCAATTTAGCAGTCACCGCGTCTAGATGGACCTGGATCTGCACACAAAGTGCAGAGTGTAGTATGAGTAAAACCGACCCGATGTACTTAATAAGTATCGTAACTAACCTCGGCGAGGTAAACGAAGCACGAATATAAATGATGCCAGCTATAACCTGTACACTTTTATCATTTTAACAAGTATAGAACAATAATGAAATCAAGTCATAAAGCACAGGAAGAAGCATCTGTGCGTGTAAGTGCACAGTTTTTCAAATACTCTGCTCAGTCAATGTTCAGCATATGGAGATGATATATACATTAAATCAGGTAAATAATCAAGGATATTGCAAGTAGAATGAAATGCAAGATCCAAACAAACACTCGCCAGATTTCCTTAATTTTTCCATTTTCATACCAAACCACTGATTAGTTTTCCTCAATATCCATGTGTACACCATCAAGAGAGAAACATGAGAGAGTGACTCTAGGAGGATGGATCCATATCCACATGCAAGCACAGCCAATTCAACGTGCTACTAGCCCAGGCATGGTTACAGGCTCAATATCATAATCCACCCGGCGTTGTCACAGGCATAATAGTATATATGTCCGGCGTGGTAACAAGCATAACAATACAATTCGCCCGGTGTGGTCACAAGTATAACAACAGAATCCGTCTGGCATAGTCATAGGCACAACAGCACAACCCCCCCACGAGGTTACAGGCACAACAGCACAATCCGTCCGACGTGGTCACACGCACTCAATCCAATCATATCACACAGGAGCAAATAAACAAGAATACATGTATGTGATGAATGAATAACAAACCTCATGCTCCTAGACTGGTATAAATAACATGCTAAAGTGTTGGCATGTGCAAAGTATGCTATCATAGCTCAAATCGATATTTCATCACAGGATAGCATTTATTATGTTCATTAAGGGATTAAACCTTTATGTAGCCTTAAACATGGCTCAAATAGTTCACAATAGTGTTATAAATATGAGAAATATCATAACTTAATACTTAACAGTCAATTCTAGGCATATCATAGCCTAAGCACAACTCGAGTATGGATAAATACCTCCGGTGTTAGCATATGGGCTCAAACCCCACATATTTGTGCACCCATAACACGTAACTATCACAAATAATTCAGGCAGCTAGAGCCTTAATCAAGTTTATATCTAGCCAAAATAACATAATACTATCAACAAAAGGTATAGGAATTGATTCTAAATAATAAAGCTAAGATCTTTAACAAAAATTAAAAATTCAACCCAAAAAGTCAACCCCGAGCCCACACCTCGAAACCCGACTAAATTCAGAACTTTCGAGTCCAACCATACAAAAATTATCCAACCGACCTCAAATCGACCTTCAAACCTCCATTTTTTATTTTTGAAAAGTTTCCAGAAAATCTCAATTTCTTCACTCTAATTCACTAATTAAATGCTAAAAAGGAAGATGTAATGATGAAATATTAATAAATCCAAGTCAAAAATTACTTACCCCAATCCAAGACGTGAAAATCACCTCCAAAATCGCTCGAAACCGAGCTTTACAACTCAAAATATAAAAATAATACTCTAACCCTCGATTTGGATTTTAACATTCTGCTGTCAGTTCTTTCTTCTTCGCGAACGCGGAAGGTTCCTTGCGTTCGCGAAGCACAAATCTCCTAATCTTCCAATTCCTTCTTCACGAACGTGATGTCCCTATCGCGAACGCAAAGACCTTTGATCTAATGCCTATGCGAACACATTACCTCTCCTGAGAATGCAAAGGTTAAAAACCCGGTGCCTAAGCTAGCCCCAACCCTCTACGCGAACGCGATCGCGGTGCACAGACCCACCAGACCTTCGCAAAGGCATGGCCTTCTTTGTAAATGCGAAGAATGATGTGCCGGGTAATTTCGACACATTTTGATACTATTTGCTTAAAGTCTAACTTGTTTTACTTGTTAATTCTCGTGATATTTATGTAATTTTAGTGTATTTTCAAAATAACAAGTGTCAAGACCCCGAAGAACAGAAAAGAGTTCAAAAAGTTAGCTGAAGACAAGAAAAGAGGTTAAGAGCATCGCATATGTAAAAATGTCGTCGCAGAATAGACATGCGAATCGCATATGCTACAAGTAGATCGCAGACGAAGACAGAACTTTAGGCCAATCTTCATGTCGAGAATGTGGTCGCAAATGCGACCGCAAAACAGGAATGCGAACCGCGAATTGGCCTGGTGAAACCTCAAACATGAACAGAGTTCCGAGTGAAAATCAATGTGCAGAATGCTATCGCATATTCAACATGCGAACCGCAAACCAAGATACGACGAGAGCAAAACTGTCTGGTGTGATTTGCGACGGATGATGATGATTTGCGAACCACATTCGTATTCTGCGACAGAAATGCGGTTCGCATTATTTCAACTAGGGCAAAGCTGACCGACATTCGCCTCGGGTTTTGGGCCTCTATAAATAGGTTTTATAGGGTTTTGTGAAGGTATTCTTGTCAGAACTTAGAGTACAAAGTACGGCACTTGAGTATTTTTAAATTCTTAGAAGCTTTGGTGATTGAAAACCTTCTATTTTTGTAAGATGACATCCATTACTCTTCCTTATTCTTTAATTATCAATATGTGTAGCTAAACTCAAACACTGAGGTTGTGAACCCTAAATGGGTAGAATGTGTTGAGATTTTGATATTGAATCTAATTCCGAAGGAGTCTTGATATTTATTTAATTATTGTTCTTCAATTAATCGTTAGTGGTTGCAAACATTAACGAATGCCAATTGACTCTAACTTATCTTGGGAAAGTGAGATAGAGTTTGGTAGAAATAAATAACAAAAATTCAAGGCTTTAAACCTTGTTTAACGAAATCACTTAGGAATAAGTAGGTTTTAATTTGGCGGTTAATTGGTTGTTCTAAGATTGACTCTTTTGTATTTGGGAGAATCGTAAGAGGATACATTATCCAAATATTGGAAAATATTGGGTAGTAAATTAAGCATCAATTGCATATCAAGAAAGGAATTCAATATTAATATCAAGAACATTCTACTACATTAAAGGGGGCACAACCTTGGTCTCTTAAATTCATATCTTTCACATTCACACTTGAACAAATTAGTTTTCAATTTTTGCTTTCCTTATATATTCAACACTTCTTTATTTTATTTGGTGTACTTGATAGAATTACGACTTAGTAAAGTATTACATTAATTGGACAATAGTTTCACGCCTATTCCTTGTGGGATTCGACCCCAACCTTGTTGGGTTACTATATTTGACATCGATCGCTTACACTATTATTAAGGTGTAATTTGAGCGAATCAAATTTTGGCGCCGTTGCCAGGGAATACGGTTTTGAAATTGCTAATTAGTGCATACTTTACTATACGTCTAATTCCATTTGATTACACGCTATTTTTTTTGGTTGTTGTAGATAGGAAGATATGGCGAACCATGAAGAAGATGTGGAGGTGGAGCAGGAAGAAAATCTGTTTGCTGATATTGAAGAATATATAGAGGATACAAATGTTATAGTACCTCCGGCTATAGGTGCTGCTACGTTCAAGGTAGAACATGGACTAATTTTGATGCTGAAAGCGGAAGGATTCTTCAAGAACTCTACTGATGATGATCCAACGCAGCACCTCAAGAATTTCTTGGGTGTTTGTGCGAAGCACAAGCAAAATCGATGCATTAAGGCTGAGATGCTTTAAGTATTCGTTAGCTGGAGATGCGAGGAAATGGCTTCAAAATCTTCCTCCGAATTCCATCCGTTCATGGCCTGAACTTGTCCGGGCATTCTTGTCAAAGTGGTTTCCACAAAGCAAGAAATCTGAGCTCAGAGATAAGATATTCTTCTTTAAGCAACTACCTGGTGAACAACTACATGAAGCATGGGAGCGCTTCAAGTTGTATTTGGTGAGGTCTCCAAACCATGGCTTTCCCGATTCCATCTTGCTGGAAAAATTCTACATGGGTTTGGAACCTATGAACCAATCAATAGCGAAGAATGCTGCTGCTGGATCTTTCATGGATAAAACCTTCGCTAGAGTAACTCATATTTTGGATAAAATGGCAAAACACAATCAAGATTGGCATTCTGAGGATACAACAAGTGGTATTACAATTGGTTCTCCTTCTATGAATAACTTGATCAAGAAAAATCAAGAACGAGACCAAGTAATTGCAGAACTTGCCACAAATGTTAATGTATTGACGAAGCTGTTCACGAAAAATCAGAAGAAGAAAGTCAATGTGGTGGAGAATGTGTAACCAGTGCAAAGTGATGAATATGAAGAGGCTAATTATGTCAACAATTCTCAGGGAGGTTATCAAAGGCAACACTACCAGGGTCAAGGGACGCAAAATCATTGGAGACCAAACCCACAAGGGCAAGGTCACCAACAATGGCAAAACGACCAAAGTGGCCCCAATCAAGGAAATTGGAACAACAATCATAATTTTTCAAACCGAAGTTCCAACCCTTATGTTCCTCCGAAAGGTCAGTATTCAAATAAGGGATCCTCAAGTGAGTCCAAATTGGAGAGTATGCTTGAAAGGATACTACAGAACCAAGAAAAGTCGGATAATTCCATGAAAAACATGACTGAATTGGTTGGCTCTCACACAGCAGCGATTCAAAAGCTGGAATTGCAAATGAGAGATCTCTCTCGTGAACAATATCCACAACAGAAGGGAACACTTTCTAGTTGAAGTGGAAGTGGCCTAACTTCCCATGTTATGGCGATCACGACAAGGAGTGGTAAGACATTGCAGGGGGGAGATGAGCAAGTAGTCGATGCTGAAGAACTTCAAAAAGAGGTCGAAGTTGAAAAAGATATTGTTGCTGAAGTAAACAAAAATCCAAAAGTTGTGCTAAACCGAGATGAGACTCAAAAAGGGATAAAGGATAAGGCGGAAGGAACATCAACCGTTCTTCCGCCAATTCCTAGACCCCCTCCTCCATTTCCTCAGAGACTTGCGAGAAGAGTTGACGACAGCAAGTTTGAGAAGTTCTACGACATTCTCAAGCAGTTATCAGTGAATATACCTTTCTTGGAGGCTTTCCAAGAAATGCCAGGGTTTGCCAAGTATCTAAAGGATCTGATCACGAAGAAGAGAACCACCAGGAATGAGGTGGTAAATATGACTCACAGGGTTAGCTCTATCATAGCTACAAATCCAATCCAGAAGAAAGAGGACCCAGGAGCATTTACTATTCCGTGCACTATTGGAGTGCGCGACTTCGCTAAGGCATTGTATGACAATGGGGCCAGCATTAATCTAATGCCTCTTGCTATCTATAAACAAGCTGGGTTAGGAATTCCAAGGCCGACTAGCATGAGGTTGCAGATGGCTGACCGATCAATCAAAAGACCAGTCGGTATTGTAGATGATGTAATTGTAAAAGTTGGAAAATTTCACATTCCAGCTGATTTTGTGATCCTCGATTGTGCTGTGGACAAGGAAATCCCTATTATATTGGGGAGACCATTCTTAGCTACTGGAAGAGCTCTTATGGACTCAAAGCGTAATGAAATAAAGTTTCAGGTGAACAACGAGGAAGTTACTTTTCAAGCTAGTAAGGGGATGAAGTTGCCAACCGAGTATGAGAGCATTTCACTAATCGGTATTGTTGATGAAGTCGATGAGGCTGTTGAGATGAAGATGGAAGAGCAGTGCTTAGGTGAAGCACTGGCAGCGATATTGGTGAATTTTGATGGTAACGATATGGAAGGATTTATGGAGTCGATGAATGCGTTAGAAGGACGTGGCTCTTACTCATATACTCCACCAAAACTGTCTTTAGATTTGGAGAATAGAGCTACACCTCCTGCAAAGCCGTCCATTATCGAACCACCTCAATTAGAGCTCAAACCACTTCCGTCGCATTTGAGGTATAAATTTCTTAGCTTGAATAACACTTTACCAGTAATTGTTTCTTCGTTGTTGAATGATGTGCAGGTAGAACAGCTGCTGCAAGTGCTGAAGGAACACAGACAAGCCATCTGTTGGACAATTGCAGACATTCGGGGAATCCCTGCTGGAATTTGTGAGCACAAGATTCAACTAGAAAATGGGACAAAACCGAGTGTGGAGCACCAGCGACGTCTGAATCCATCAATGCAGGAAGTGGTGAAGAAAGAGATAATCAAATGGCTGGACGCTGGGGTAGTATATCCAATTGCCGATAGTTCATGGGTGAGCCCGGTACAATGCGTGCCAAAGAAAGGAGGCATGACGGTGGTCAAGAATGAAAAGAACGAGCTGATTCCAACAAGGACAGTAACCGGATGGCGAGTATGCATGGATTACAGAAAGCTAAATAGTGCCACATGCAAGGACCACTTCCCTATGCCTTTTATTGATCAAATGCTTGATCGGCTAGCCGGAAAGTCCTTCTATTGCTTCCTCGACGGATACTCCGGGTATAATCAGATCAATATAGCTTTGGAGGACCAGGAGAAGACAACTTTCACATGCCCATATGGAACATTTGCTTTCAGTCGAATGCCATTCGGCTTATGCAATGCTCCAGCCACCTTCCAAAGGTGTATGATGTCAATCTTTTCTGATATGGTGGAGGATTTCCTTGAGGTCTTTATGGATGATTTTTCGGTAGTCGGGGAAACTTTTGAGCAATGCTTGAAGAATCTGAAACAAGTGCTAAAGCGATGCGAAGAAACAAACCTTGTACTAAATTGGGAGAAATGCCACTTCATGGTGGATGAAGGTATTGTTTTGGGGCATAAAATCTCCAAGCATGGCATAGAGGTGGATAAGGCTAAAATCGAGATCATCTCCAAGCTCCCTCCACCCACATCCGTAAAAGGTGTCCGTAGCTTTTTGGGGCATGTTGGATTTTACAGGCGGTTCATTAAAGACTTCTCAAAGATTGCACACCCAATGTGTAAACTCTTAGAGAAAGATGCCAAGTTTGTCTTTGATGAAAAATGCCTCGTTGCTTTTGAAGAACTGAAAACGAAGCTCACCACAGCATCTATCATTGTCACACCTGACTGGTCGCTGCCTTTTGAGCTGATGTGTGATGCTAGTGGTGTAGCTATTTGAGTTATGCTGGGACAAAACACAATAAGGTGCTTCATCCAATATACTATGCTAGCAAGATACTTAATGGGGCGCAAATGAATTACACTGTAACTGAGCAGGAACTGTTAGCTATTGTGTATGCATTCGAGAAGTTCCGTGCATATCTATTGGGCTCCAAAGTGATTGTGTATACAGAACATGCTGCTCTCCGTTATTTGATGGCGAAGAAAGATGCAAAGCCACGACTAATTCGACGGGTGTTGCTGCTGTAAGAATTCGATTTCGAAGTTATGGATCGCAAGGGAACACAAAACCAAGTGGCAGATCACTTATCTAGACTGGAAGAAACAGGGAGACAAAGAGAAGAGCTAGAGATAAATGACTCATTTCCAGATGAACATATACTGATGGTATCAAACATTTGCACCGTGGTATGCAGACATTGCCAACTACATTGTCAGCGATCTTATTCCGGAAGTGTTGGAATCATACTAACGGAAGAAGTTCTTGAGGGATTGTCGCAATTATTATTGGGAAGAACCATTCTTATTCTGTGTCTGTGCTGATAACATAATTCGAAGATGCGTACCTGAGGAAGAGATGCTACAGATTTTGAAAGCGTGCCATGACTCACCAGTTGGGGGTCATCATGGGGGTAACAGAAAGCTGCAAAGATTTTGGAGTGTGGGTATTACTGGCCGACTATTTATCAGGATGCTAATCAGTTGGTGAAGTCTTGTGACCAATGCCAACGACAGGGCCAATCTTGAGGAGGCATGAGATGCCTATGAAATTTGTTATGGAAATCGAATTATTCGATGTTTGGGGTATTGAGTTCATGGGCCCTTTCATAAGCTCATGTGGGATGAAATACATCCTAGTGGCTGTGGACTATGTATCCAAATGGGTAGAAGCCGTTGCCTTACCAAACAACGAAGCTCGGAGTGTGACCGCGTTTCTAAAGAAGAATATTTTCACCCGGTTTGGCACCTTGAGAGCTATTATCAGCGATGGAGTTTCACACTTCTGTAACAGAGTATTTAAAGTTCTCCTCGACAAGTATGGGGTTAAGCATAAGGTTGCACACCTTATCATCCACAATCGAGCAGCCAAGTTGAAGTATCCAATAGGGAGATCAAACGCATTCTATCAAAGACGGTGAACGCAAATAGGACCGATTGGTCAAGAAAGCTAGATGATGCTCTATGGGCATATCGTACAGCTTACAAGACTCCTATCGGTACATCCCTGTATCGGTTAGTCTTTGGAAAGGCGTGCCATTTACCTGTAGAACTCGAGCATAAGGCTATGTGGGCCTTAAAGAGATTGAACATGGACTGGGCGGAGGCCGGAGCTCTAAGGTTGGCACAGTTAAATGAAATGGAAGAATTCCTTCTTCATTCTTATGAGAGTGCAGCAGTTTATAAAGAACGAATGAAATTCGTCCATGATACAAAGATCCTGAAAAGAGAGTTTAAGGTAGGGGACCTGGTTTTGCTGTTCAATTCAAGACTCAAATTATTTCCGGGGAAGCTGAAGTCCAAATGGTCTGGACCATTTAAAGTTGTTGATGTCTCTCCGTTTGGAGCTGTTGAATTAGCATCGGAGGATGGGCTCCGGACTTTCAAGGTTAATGGGCAGAGAATCAAGCACTACTTGGGAGTAGATGGAGAAAAACATGTGGTAGAGCAGCTGGCTCTAAAAGATGATCAAATCCCAACTACAGAATGATTGCATAAGCACCCTAGCATCGTCGTGCCGCGACGTTAAATCAAGTGCTTCATGGGAGGCAACCCATGTGTGTTATCATTAGCTTTTGTCTATGTTGTATTTTTATTTATTTAGAATTCAATATCACATTTGTACTGCATGAATGTGATGAAAGGACAAACGAATTGAAGAGGAGTGTTTGAAACTGCAGAAAAACATCAAGGTGAAAAATGCTGCACAAATGCGATCGCATTTGAGTTATGCGAATCGCATTTTTGCCGCAAACTGGAGCAGAAACTTGAGCAAATACATTGGGCAAAAATGCGACGAAGCTCAACAATTTTCGGTTCGCATTTGAGTTATGCGAACCGCATTCTCACCGCAAACAGAGACAGAGAATTCAGCTCACAAGTCTGATGAAAATGCGGTGGAAGCTCTTATTATGCGGTTCGCATTGCAATTATGCGGAACTTAAATCGCTGCATAATTGCCAGGTATGTGTTCGCATTTCATCCTTTTCTAAATCCTTCAATCTAAGTATATAAAAAAAACACACAAACAAACAAAAAAAGAGAAGAGAAACGGAAACAGAGAAGACCTCCGACGAACATCATCGGAAAAGTAAAAGTGCCAGTCCAAGAGTTGATTCATCTTTGACCTAAGAGCTTCAATCTTCTTCACAAGGTATGTGCATTCTTTGTTTCACCTTAAATTCTTATTTTGAAAACGTAGGGTTTATAACTCAGTAAAGTTGTTCAAGTCGTTGGAATGGAAATAGAAATCTAGGGTTTTCTTGCTTGAGGGATGCATATGTGGATATTTGAAGGTATTTGCGGTCCGCAAACTCAAAATGTGGACCGCAATTTGACCGCATCCCTAAACCCTAGGTCTATGAGGAAGACGACATTTGTGGTGATTCTGCGATCGCATAGTCGATATGCGGACCGCAGATCCACCGCAAACAAGGCCAGAATGTTTGGTTAACATTGGTGAAGTATGCGGTTGAAATGCGATCGTATATCATGCTTTGTGATGAGTATGCGATCGCACTTGTGTGTATCTACCAGGCTTAAGGTCAAAGACGATCTGCGATGGATTTGTTGTTCGCATAGTGGTTATGCGGTTCGCAAAATCCACCGCAGACCACCCTTTACCTGTCACACAGAAGAATGCGATGTGTTTGCGGTTTGCATAGTGGTTATGCGACCGCAAACCACGCCGCATTTTTGTAATTCTTTGGTCATTTCTCCGGTTTTGTTTTTCTCAAATTATGCTAATGTCACTGACATCTCCCACTTATGCAGATATGGCAGCCGAAAAGCATTCCACAAAGAGAAGGCCATCCTCCGCTTCAACCTCAGAGCCACCCAAATGGTCAAGAAAGGAATTAACTGTACCTAACCCCTCCCAGTCTGATGAGGAGGACTGCGTACCGGAAGTTGATTTAATATCTGAGGCTCGAAGGAAATGGGGTGATGACCTTTAGCTTCGTTTTGGGGTTGAAGGTTCAAGGTCTTTGTTCAGGGAAGCGCTCACAAAGAGAAGGATCCTGGGGGAGAAAAAGTTGAGCTTGAATGGGCTTCAAGACCAGTACCCTCATATTCTCGAAAACATTAAAATGAGAAAATGGGAGTACTTCACCACAGACCCAAAGGAGTATAATGAGTCCATGGTCGGGGAATTCTATGCGTCGTATGGAGCTTCACGAACATCGTATCATAGACGCAACCGAATATTCACCGGCATCGTCCACGTTCGAGGGAAGGCTGTGTTTTGTGACAGCGAACATATCAATGACCTCTACTTCCCTGACTGGGAATCAGGCGCAGCGGAGTACGATGCAAAGTACTCCTACAGAGAGAATGAACGTGGATGGATAGCGTCCATCATTGCTAATGGGACTCCAGCCTGGATCAGTCCTGCCTCACAAGGGAGGCCAAATATTGGCTCAACTTCGTCGCCTCCCGTTTAATACCCTCCAGGAATGAAACAGATATCAGCATTGAGAAGGCACTTCTCATTGCGTGTATAATGACTGGTATTAAAATTGATGTGGGGAGTCTTATCTTCCAGGAAATTGGCATCCGGGCTACTCAGCGGGCCACATCACTTCCTTTCCCAATTTTGATCACCACCCTCTGCCAAGAGGTGAATGTCCCATTCTTACGACAACAAGACAAACTCGGGAGGTCTACGAGAGATATAGATATCACTCGTATAAGTGATTTAGCTGCCCTACCAGTGACCCCAATTGACGACATTGACTCCCAGAATCTCCTGTCTCCCCAAGATCCTGACACCTCTACAGTTGCTGAAGAAACTGCACCCTCATCTACCACTGGTCCATCTGCCTCACACCTGCCCACCATTTCAAGACTTGGTCTACTTGCTCATCACGCAAATTCTAAAGTAGACCAACTCTTGAAGACATTGCCCTCACTGATTAAACAGGCCTTGACTCCGGTGCAACAACACCAATTAGCGTTCGGAGAGAGGTTGACCAAGCTTGAGTCTAGGGTTGAAAGAATTGAAAGAGGTGAGGTGAGGGGTTTGCCCCAACTGCGGGAGGACGTACAATCACTGATGACCGACCTCCAGAAGATGAAAAATCTGGAGTTCGACATATCATCTCTCCTCCCTAGCGAGGGTGACCAGGGTGCTGGCCGTGCTGACTTGGGCCTGGACTTCACGACACTAATGGCAGACATCGCACCTTCGTCTGCTAAAGTGTCTTAGCCTCCCGCCCCTACAGTCCAGGTTGATTCTACTGATGACGAGGCATCGGAGGGGTCATCAGAATTCGAAGGGGACGAATCAGAGGAGGCCATTTTAGAGCTCGATGAGGGTGCAACCCCTAAGCCAAAAGGAAAAGAAATTGTTGTGCCTATGGTGGAGGAGGAACAAGAGCAAGCCGACATCGAGAAGGCCATTGAGCGCTCATTAGCAGATAAGCTGCCAGGAGATGGGCACTAGCGGGAGAAGCTAGCAGCTCATCGGTTGCACCACCGGCTCTGGACCAGACCCACACTTCTCCTCCAGCTCCGACGGAGACCTAGGCTACTGCATCTCTTCGCGTTATTGCGCCACCAGGGAGCCTCTTGTCCTTTATATTTCTTTTTATGCATTGGGGACAATGCATGTGTTTAAGTTGGGGGTGGTAGCCTTATATCCTTGTTTTGTCTGTATATTTGATTTGTTTTTGGGCATGTTTAGTGACATTTGATAACTGTACATTATATAGTAATGCTTTATGATTTATGTATATATGTTGTTATAATTAAATAGTAGCAATGAAATCCCCTTGTTTTTTCTTTTGCTGGGTTCTTTTTCAAGGGTGTAATAGTAGAACCGGCCTATTAATATGAAGTATATTGACCAGGATGGTATGTTTGTTGAGTATCAAGTATGTAAACCTGTGTGAGTAGACCCTTGTAACAAATCAGTTATGTGAATTTGAGGCTCACTTGGTAACTCTAGGTTTACTTAGAATCGTGTATGTGTACATGAGGAAATCCTCGAGTGACTAAATGTGAACTCTTAAGCTGTAAACTATGTTAACCGAACAGTTTGTGTGCCAATGTGTGTGAGCTCCTTGTTTTGATAATTCTTGTGTTCACTGCGGCCACCTAGAACTTGCCCGGTTGGTTTTTCGTTGCCTATCATACGTACACTGAGTTAGAGAAATGATCTTAGGCTTTCTTTGATTATTGATGAAACCTTTCTAGCCTTTTTAGCTTACCTGTGCATAATGAATATCACTAGTACCCTATTTGAGCCTTGTAGCCTTTTCCTTGGCCTCCGCATTACAAACCTATCCCATTCGTAAACCATGATCTCTTTTGAACTCGTTCCTCCTTGAACATTGAGAACATTGCAAAAAGTTTAAGTTGGGGGTGTAGGTCAACATGAATATGGGCAAGGTCGTGAAATGAGACTGGGACCCCTTTCCTCAAAAGTTCATGTGAAGTTATGAAAGCTCCAAAAAGAAAAAAAAAAAAAAAAGAAAAAGAAAAACAGAAAAAAAAAATATGTGTGTTGTCATAAAAAGTGAGTTATGTCATGGCAAAAAGGGAGCTTGAGAATCAAATAAAGAGGTGTGCAAAGTGGGGTCTAATGCTGTAACGTAAGGCCATTGAAGCCATGGGGTCAAAAAGAAACAAAAGGTTAAAAGAAAGAAGCGTGTAATTAGTGTTCAAGGAGGAAGTAGCCACTATTATCTAAATATATATCCTACCTTTCCTTAAATCGACATTACAAGCTTACAAAGTCCTTATGTGATCTCCAACCGAGTGTTCTGATAACTAGGCGATGAATTAAAATAAGGGCAAGCCTATGGTGTGGCATGGGGTGACACTTGAAATTTTGTTCTGAGAGTGAGTGTACTTGCATTTTAGTCCCTTTGTATTGCTATGATGAATTGTGTGATAGTGGGACTTTCTTTCCAGTGAGGGCACATACACTGCTAGGTTGACAGTAAGTTGAGCTTTGGGTAAGGCATAAGTGTATTCGGCTGAAGGTAGCCTTTAGTTACTTTGTTGAGGCTCAAAGTTCACTAATTGATTGGTTGTCTTTGAACTTATTAATGATTCAAGGGGGGGTACAGAGCTTAAAGAGTTATACTTGAGATACTAACAACAACCACCGTCCATGGTCAGTATTGCTTCATGTTTGCTAAGTAGAGTCTAGATTAGGAGAGTATCGTTTGAGTTGCTTGAGGACAAGCAAGAGTTTAAGTTGGGGGTGTTGATGTGCCGGGTAATTTCAGCACATTTTGATACTATTTGCTTAAAGTCTAACTTGTTTTACTTGTTAATTCTCGTGATATTTATGTAATTTTAGTGTATTTGCAGAATAACAAGTGTCAAGACCCCGAAGAACAGAAAAGAGTTCAAAAAGTTAGCTGAAGACAAGAAAAGAGGTTAAGAGCATCGCATATGTAAAAATGCCGTCGCAGAATAGACATGCGAATCGCATATGCTACAAGTAGATCGCAGACGAATACAGAAATTTAGGCCAATCTTCATGTTGAGAATGCGGTCGCAAATGCGACCACAAAATAGGAATGCGAACCGCGAATTGGCCTGGTGAAACCGCAAACATGAACAGAGTTCCGAGTGAAAATCAATGTGCAGAATGCGATCGCATTCTGCGATCGCATATTCAACATGCGAACCGCAAACCAAGATGCGACGAGAGCAAAACTGTCTGGTGTGATTTGCGACGGATGATGATGATTTACGAACCACATTCCTGTTCTGCAACAGAAATGCGGTTCACATTATTTCAACTAGGGCAAAGCTGACCGACATTCGCCTCGGGTTTTGGGCCTCTATAAATAGGTTTTATAGGGTTTTGTGAAGGTATTCTTGTCAGAACTTAGAGTACAAAGTACGACACTTGAGTATTTTTGAATTCTTAGAAGCTTTGGTGATTGAAAACTTTCTATTTTTGTAAGATGACATCAATTACTCTTCCTTGTTCTTTAATTATCAATATGTGTAGATAAACTCAAACATTGAGGTTGTGAACCCTAGATGGGTAGAATGTGTTGAGATTTTGATATTGAATCC
>MCJB01052682.1:0-22564 GCA_002018475.1 Nicotiana obtusifolia | reverse complement strand
AATGCAGGGATTAGTAATGCAAGTATTAATAATGCAGAGATTGTAGTGCTGAGATTATTTTTTATCAAGTGTTTGTTTCATTGTATTAAAAATTAGCTAAGCAATGTATAATCTAAGCCTGTGTTTGATTTAAAACTGTACAAATCATCTTTACAATTATACCCTTGAATATTCTTCTTTCTATATATAAAGAAATTTAGGAAAAGGGTTTGAGGGGCGGTTTAGTAATTTTAGGGTCTTATCCAGGTATAGTTAATGCAGGGATTAGTAATCCCTTGGTTTTCTTGGTATTAGCTAAGCCCTCCTATGAGGTATAAGTAATCCATGTATTAGGTATGCATAAATTGAATTGAGCAACCAAACATTATATTGAATGGATTAAATTTTTATACTTATTTTACTTAGTACGACCTACCAAATGACCCCTTAGTACTAAAAGTCTCAAAATTAATGAATCATTCTTCTAGTCTCTCTTCGCTCCCCACCCCGAAACTGACCCACAGCACAGCGCCCATTCACTTCGCGCGCGGGAAGGCAACGAAGTTTAGTTCATGAGACCGTAGCGCAGCGGAGTGGAGCAGCCGCGACACGAAGTTCCTTACCTTAACTGGATTTCGCTGGTGCCACCTAAACGGTAGGTAGGCGGCGGATGTGTGACGTTTGGAATTATCGTTCGTACACCTGTCCCCAACGGAAGAATGAGTGATCTGTTCCTCTGCGGATAATGGCCTTACCACTCGATCCCTGATGGCCAGCGGGGCATTCAGTATAGCAGCTCAGTTCGTTTGCGCTGCGCGTTACCGCTGTCAATTTATAAATTTTTAAATTATATTATAAATATCATAAGGTTTGAATTATAATTTGGTTAATAAATAGTTGTCACCTAACTGTGGATTGCACATAAATCTGAAACTAAATTAAAGAAGAGGGTCCACGAATCAAAACTTGTACTTTATGCAATGATTTTTTTTCCTTTTTGTGGTGAATAACATTAAGATATTTCTGCATCTGAAAAAAATAATAGATCTGAATTTTGGTAGTAATCAGTGGCGGATCTAGGATTTTAAGATCGTGGGTGCTCACTTTCTGGTCATATAAAAAAATTGCTTCATGCAAGATTCGATCCATTAACCACTTTATATTTGTGTACTCTATTCTCAACTCTTAACTAAAACACCCAGAAGACTTTTTGTTTAATGGGTGCTAGTTAGTTATTTATATCAGTATTTTCTGTATTTTTTATATCATTATATAAAATTTGTGTCGGAATTAATAAGTGCTTCAGCACCCTATGCGGATCATGTAGATCCGCCCCTGGTAGTAATAAATAATTTCACACGTCATTGGAAGGGGAAAAAAAGAGTTTTGTTGAGGACGTGAATTCTTATCCAACTTTTGGAGTTTATCCAAAGCTAATTCACAGCCACCAGATAAAGACGTAGATGAGTTGGGCCGTTATGATGACGCCACGTGTCAAAGAAAGACCTAGAACTGTGTGCAAAGCCCAGAAATATTCCAAAATGGGCTTGAGAAAGCTATCTTGGACTTATTTTAGTGGACAAGATTAGGATGAAATTAAAAAATAATCAGAATTATAAGTGATAATTAAAAAAATTATAGTTTTAAAAATAATTAAAATTTAATTTTATTTTTATGTAAAAATAAATATGAACAAAAATACTATTCAAAATCTAAAAAATATTCCAGCATAATATATTGGAGTTCGAATTTTTATATGTAAATTTTTAGCATTATATACTCGTCCAACATAATAATATGCTGGAAGTTCGTGTTTCAATCTTTAGTATATTATACTGAAATTTATCGTGTGTTAAAATTTCAACAAAAGTTTATATACGTGTGCATTAATCTCCAGTATATTATACTGTAATTTTTTATATTACAGTAAGATAATAACTATTTTTTAATAAATTTTCAAACGTTAACTATTTTTCAATTAACAATCCAAAAATTAGCTAGTCCGTATTATTTTTATACGGAATTATGCAAGTGTGAACGCAGCAGAATTAATGAAGATTCTGTTCATAGGGATTAGCACAGTATGGGCTGTTCTGCTACTCTTTTAACTTTCTGGGCCCACCAACAACATTTATAAGACGTTTATTGTTATTTCGATTTTAGTGGTTGAATAAATCATTGGAAAGGCTGTAACTTTGTTTCCAAATGTCATTTCAGACAAGCGAAGCTTGCTCAGTTGATAAAAGTACCTCTATTAGATTCTGGGTTCGAATCACACTGGAGAGAAAGTATAGAAACACTATAGATTCTCCTAATTTAGGAAGAGTTTAAAAAAAAATAAAAAAAAATATCATTTCAGATGTAAATTTTTACTCACTCCGTCTCATATTAACAATCAAAGTTATTAAAAATAATTATCTCAAACTATTTATTATTTTAAAAGTTTAAAATAAAATTGATTGTTTTTTCTCTTTTACTCTCAGTAATAATTATTTTGAAAATAGAGATAACACATAAATAGAATAAATTAATGAAAAGAGATTATATCTTAGGACATAAATAAAAGTAAAACAATCTAATCTCTTTCCTAATTAATATTTTTTAAGGGCGTGTAAAAGAAAAAGACCGCAAAAAAACCTAACCAGTAGCATTGATTTGAGTTTTCCCCAAATCTAAGGCTGTGGCCCATGGTGGGCCTAGCCCAGGACCGCCCCGGGACCGCGGGCCTGGCGGGCCTAACGGGCCTGTGGTCCAGGCCCTACCGGTCTTGGGCCTCAAACGGGTAAAAGCCCATCGCGGGCCGGTCTGCGCAAAAAAGCCCGCCAGGCCCGGGACCGCCATGCGGGACTGGGCTGGGCCCAACGGCTGTTTTAATTTATTTATTTATTTTAAAAAAAATTGGGCCAACGGTCAGATCTAAAATCTGACCGTTTGGGCTTCAAAATATGACCGTTTGGGCTTTTAAAAATAGCCATTTTGGTCCCCAAACTTTAATTAAACCCCAAACTTTTTATAAATACACTTTTTACCTATTCCCACCTATAAATACCCCCCCATTTTTTCATTTTTAACTCACAAAATCTCTCAATCTCTCTCAATCTCCCTCAATCTCTCTCTAATTATTTTCATAAGTGCTCATATTAATATTTCAATTTCGTGAAAAATTGTGAAGTTGGTGAATTGAAGTATTAAAGTCTTCAAGTCTTCAACAATATTCAATTTTCAAGAAGTTGTTCTTCAATCCGGTAACCTCGTTCCAACTTTTTAATTTTTAATATATTGTTGTGTTTGTTTTAATTAGTTTAATTATAATTAATATGGATTTTTCATTGAAAAAAATGTTTGGTGGTAAGGGGAAGGAAAAAGCAAAAATTGTTCAATCTAGTAGCCAAGTTACTACTCCTCCCCCTGCTACCCGTCCCCCTCTACCTAATATTCTTGATAGTGATAACCCTTTAATGCAATTTACCGATAGTCAATATTATCATGATGTTGGAACCGGTGCTCAATTAGATACCGAAACAATGAACGCTCTTCATGGTAGTGAAATCCAACTCGAGACACATGAAAACCAACCCGATTTAGATGAAACGCAACCCGACTTAGATGATACACCTACTAGTCCTAATAATGACCCAATTGAGGACCCTCCTGTGCTAACCCCTACATTTGATAGAAGACCTGCTAAACGGCCCGAACCATCTCTTGTTTGGCAATTTTTACTCAATTAAGAGAAGAAAACAAAGCTAGGTGTAAAACTTGTGGGTCTTTGTTGGCTCATAAATTTACTGGCAACCGTAGCGGTACGGGTAGTTTAACTAGGCACATAATGAGACACCCTACAGATAAACAAAAATATTTGCAACTGAAAGCTGCGGAACAGGGGACGGGCGGAGGTAGTCCGGTTCCAAATAGTGTAGGTTCAAACGTAGTCCAACCCGGAATTAACACCGTTACCGGGAGAATTTTATACTACGATCCAAACAAGGATCGTGAAGAACTATCAAAAATGGTAACAGTTATGTGCTTACCATATAGTTTTCCTTCTAACCCCCATTTTATACATTATATTTGAAAAATTTATAATCCTACATTTAAAGGATGGCCTCGCTCTACAGTGAAGGCCGACATTTACAAATATAAGCATGAATACGAACAATATTTGCGATATCTATTTACCCATATAGATTGTCGCATTTCAATTACTACAAACATAGGTAGAAGTGCCAATGACTGTGACTATTTAACCATTACCAGTCATTGGATAGATGAGGAGTGGATAATGCAAAAACGCATTTTAGCATATAGAATAATTAACTCACGCCACACTGGTAAACTTATAGCTATAACGGTAAGAGACGTTTGTAGATATTTTTGCATTAAAGATAAAATAACGTCTGTTACCATGGATAACGCCTCTAGTAACAACCACGCAGTAACCCATCTTATAAAAACTCTAAACCCCTCATTTTCTAATATTTTTCATGTTAGGTGCATTTGTCACATTTATCATTTAATCGTCGGGGACGGGATGACATTGTTAAACGTAGAAATTGAAAATGTAAAAATGGCTCTTAACTGGCTATTCTACTCAAACCGTAGAAGTAGACTTAGGGAATATTATAAAAAATGTGATGAATGTGGCCTTAGGGAAAGAAAAGTTCCTAAACCAGTTCCTACTAGATGGAACTACATGTATGAAAGTCTAGTAGTTGCGTATGAATATAGGAACCCAATTACCGCAACCTACAATGCTCGTGTAGGTGATGGTGAATCTGAAGACGACGAGCACCTAACAAATCAAGATTGGGTTAACGTTAAAACACTTATAGATTTTTTAGAATAATTTTCTGTAGCAACTAACGATTTATCTGGATAATATTATCCTACAATTTCTAATTGTTTAGTTTATATAACTGCACTTGCTAGTTTATTTGATAAATTTGTAGATAGTGTAGTTTATCAATATGCTATTGAATCTATGAAATCTAAGTTTAAAAAATATTTTTTTCCAATCCCCCCTATTTATAGCGTTGCTGCACTATTAAACCCTACCATGAAATTAGGAGGTCTCCAATTTTGGTATTCAAATATTTATGACTCTTTGTCACTTTCGCCTGAGGAATATGCAACTCTTGGAGATGCAATAGCCTCAATTAAAATAAATGCACAGACAATTTATGATACATATCAAACTGCTTTAGATCATGTTAGACCCAGTGCTCCACCTCTCACTTCGTCTACTTCACGACCAGATAAAAAAGTTACGGGCATAAAGGCCCTTAGTTTATATGTATATTTATATGCAATATATACAACATATATATATATATATATAAGGCTTATTAAAAGAAATTTTCATTGTTTTAAATAAAAAAAAATGTTAGGCCCGTTGGCCCGCGAGCCCGGCCCGTAGCGGGCCGGTCCCTACCCCGAGCCCGCCAGGCCCGGGACCGCTAGGCCCAGGCCCACCAGGCCTGCAGTGGGCCACAGCCTTACCCAAATCAGACTGACATTTCTAGCTAATATTTTTATCCCTTTTCTAGTGAAGAAGAGTCCGTGAGTGAAATTAGCATCCTTCGTTAAAATGATAGTAGCTTGAGATTGCAATTACTAATCAATAACGTTAATTATTATTCAGTTTAGGTGATGGACTTTTTTCGAATCCTGCATGAACGTGAGATGTTTCATGCATTAAATTGTCTTTTTTATTATATGAGAAAGCAAGATTAATTGGGGCAACCCTTTTTAAATTTTCCGTGAACGTAAAATATTATGTGCACTGTACCGTCATGGGAAGACGGGATCAGTTGGGATGCGGTCGTTTTTATTACAAGAGAAGACGGGAAAGGAGAAAGAGAAAGGTTTTAATTGGAGTCGAACATACACTTCTTGTGCATAAAACTTCCACTAATACCATTAGACTATGGCGGTCTTAATTGATATTGATTTCGAGAGATAATTGTCAATAATTTTCGCGATTAGCAACATTCAGCAACTACAGCAATTGCTTATAATATATTATGACACACACACACATATATATTGTGACACACAAACACACACACACACATATATATATATATATATACGAGCTACACCTCTGCCCCTACCGCGTCTCCAACCGCGACCTCAGCCTCTAGTGGCCCTCTCTGGTGGCACAAGTGGCTGTCTGACTTGCCCGGTAGCACGCGTCCTCACCATCTGTGAGAGAACAGAATATCAGAACTTTAGTTACTGGAATCAACAAATTTACACGACAAGAATACAAGAAAGTGAAGTTTCCTAATGATTCGATAGCGTCTCGAAGATAAGTACAAACGTCTCTGTACTAATCGGCAAGACTCTACTAAACCTGCCCATGACTTGTGAGACCTATGTAACCTATGCTCTGATACCAACTTGTCATGACCCAAAACCAACCAATTGTGATGGCCTGTCATGGTACTAGGCAAGCTGACTACGCAAACATTTCCAACACTCTAATGCTTTTAAAGATATGAAAGCAGTTAAAATTAAGGAAAACCATTTAAAAATAGAGTAAGAAATCATAATTTTATACACAATCTCTCCCTAAAATCGAGGTGTCACCGAGTACATAAGCATCTACATAAAGATATAGTCTGGCACATCCGTCTAGAAACAAAAACAGAAACATAAAAAGAAAGATAAGGGAGGAGAGTCAAGGTCTACGAACGCCAAGCAGCTATTTGATATATATATATATATATATCTAAGTTGCATTTTATGACTACGTTCTAAATTTTGATAAACAAAAATATAACAAAACGAAGCAAGTATGGACTTGGGAAGATACAACCAAGCATCTTTCAAAAACGAATCTTTTATCTTACAAACTATGCTAATTTGATTTGACCAAAACTATTAAGTTACTATCTTTTCGATATAACCAACCTATGCTAGTTTGACATTTACCCCCATTTGACTTTTAAGTTCTCTAATTGTGTAAATATTTTCTACATTGTTAGTGCATATAACTTTACTTAATAGCACTAGCTGAAGATAGATGGAAACATCAGGATGGAGAGGGCTAGTCAACCTAATATGCAAAACTTCCCGCTGGCTTATGTTCTTCGTGTAGCATTCAGACTGAATGACTCTATGAAATTACGTCGATACTTCCACATATTTTGAGTAACGTAGGAGATATCTCTATTTTTCCCCCGTAATCTTGAAAACATAGGTCAAAGAACAAGGAAAACACAGAAATGAAGTGGAAACAAACTTCAGAAGATGAAAGAAAAAAAAAAGTACAGATAGTATGAACTGATTATACCCAAACCAATACCAAAGTTCAGTTCCAGATGACTTCTTCTTGATTCCTAGAGCGCTAATCCAAGTAAAAAGCTCGCTATCGAAACAAAAAAAAGGAAAAAAAAATACAACTAATGTTTAAAGAAGCCTACAGGCTCTGCTCAAGATCTTGTACCCTGCGAAGCAGAAGGCTGGAAATAGGCCGTGCATCAGTGCAACATGAAATTATCACCATAATACTCGTGCTCATCATTTCTTGGTTGGAACTAACGGAGTTGTCTGCGTTAAGTTAGTAAACAAGGTGGATTTTCCCAAAACATTTAAGGCCTTCACTCGTTGCATCTCCTTTCCTGCAATGAACAGAGAAAAAGGAAGTTATATTGAAACTGTTCTTGTGTTGGTCGCTTTTATGAACAGATCTCGAAAAAGTTTAACCAACAATGCCAATAATGAATGGAAACCATGCATGTGAATAAAGAACTCGCAAGAGAGTAAATTGAAGGCTTAAAGCCTCAATCTTGATTCCTTTGAAACCAGTGGCAATTTAGGAAGCTTTCAAACCGATATTGCAGCTGGACTTGAGTAGCATATTTCCCTCTCCAATTCCTCGTTGTGTACGTTAGCAAATAAAGCCAGTAAATATCTTCCTCTAGACTTGCATTCTATGTGTTTCAAACCTAAAATGATTTTGCGCAGCAACTAATGAATTACATATTTCAGGACAGTGTTATCAAAGGCGGCCAAAGCGCCAAAAAGCTCTAAGGTATGTTGGGGTTTTAAGCGCAAAGCGCAAAGAAAGCGTTGGGCTTTAACAAAGAAAGGCCCAAATGCAGAAAAACTATAAATATGTATGTGTAGTCCAAAACTAATATCTATAAGCATGAATACCAAATATTTGGACTAAGAAATTGAAAAAAAAAATTACAATAAAGTAAAATATCAATTATTTAGTGTGGTCTCTTCAAGATTACGTTCATTGGCAAGGAAAAATATGCCTTAGAGCTTTGATGACAATGCTAAAGTGCCCGCTAAGCGCGGCTAAGCGCGGCTAAGCGCTCAATATGTTTTGAGCCTCGCTTAAGGGCGTAAGCACACTTTAAGCCGCACCTTTGATAACACTGTTTCAGGAGAGGCAAATTTGAATCCAGCACTTAGCCATAGTGCCTAACACAGATGTATTGACTCAAGCATACTCCAGGCTGCTAAATAACCCCACCAACAAAACATCTCTAGGAGTCATTTTGTTGCGACATCAGTTTGCGGAATACGTGGGTGGTAAGCTTAACACTTGATTTATTACAAGAACACATCAAGTTAAGTTAACCAAAAATGCAAGAGAAGAGACTGAAAGCACCAGTGTCACATCTGATGACATTATAAAGGGGCCCTCCTAGCACTTACAAATGATGGTTTGGAGACAAAACAAAAAATTCCTTAAGTGGCATTTGTTTTCAAAAATTGTAGAAAATTTCTTTCAATTTTGCAAAAAGAAAGAAAGAAAGACATGCAACCAAACCCCATTGGAGATAAGCTTTTCTGTTTTTGAAACATACGCTAAAGTCCACCCTCTTTCTGAAAGTCTAACCTTACAGAGTTTAACTTGAACCCAAAAACCAATGAAATGTATGGTCAGCTCACTCCCCCCATTCTAGCAGAATTGTCTGACTGGTTTACTTAACCAGGATTCTAACTAATTTACACCATTAATTTACTCTTAAAAGCTTTTTGCTATACCATAGTCAAGAAAACATGTATAAATAGACATATAAACAAGAAGCAGGCTTTCACCAAAATCATTAAAGGTTTATCCGTAACTAAGAAGTAAAGTTTTATTCATTTGAATATATACATGCATACATCTACACATGTGAACCATTCAGAAATTCTCATCCATTAAGGGTAGGGGAAAAACCAATAGTTGAGTGTCAGCTCACCTTCCTCTATTGTCAGCTGGATAGCCCTTTTCTCCAAATCAACAGCATGTCTACTAAGCTCAGCTGGTGACAAATGTAGAAGCACTGATTGAAAGACAAATCATACAAACAGCATTAATAAGCAGTCAAAAAGAAATTAGTTAACTGCTGAAGCTATGTAGCAGGACTCTAACACTCACTCTGAATGTAATCTGTTCGGTTCGATTCATCACACTGTTTCAGGAACTTCTGCAGACGAATAAAATGTTCTGTCAATTGCTGATCCTCCACCTTGACATCCAAATTAAGCACTGGCTCTGGAGAAAACTTAGAAGAAACAATTTGAGCAGCATGAGTGCTGTTGGCAGCCTTGCCAAGAGAATTAGGAATTGACGGTCCACCACGTGAATATGTCGTCATAGGTGTCAAATGGTTTGGCATTGCTACAGGAGGATGACTACTACTACCTTCCTTCTGTTGATTTTGTTTTTGAGGAATTTCTCTCTGCATTCTTCCTTTACCTAGTTCTAAATCAAATCTTCTTCGAACATTTAGTATATGTTCATTCGTACCATTGCTGCTCAAAGACATATTCGAATTGGTACTTGACGGGCGCTCAGGTGTAAGCCTCTTAGTTCCGCACACCCTAGTTGGATCTGCAATAGGTCTTGCCCCTAAAAAAAGTGAATTTTCTTGATGACTACTAATCAAGCTGCTTTTTTGGTTCTGCACGTCTCTCAAAGCAGTCTTTCTCATTACACCAGGCAGCTGCTTATCGAACGTTGGCCCAACAGCTCCATTATTGGTGACACCACTTCGAAGGGGTTCGGAGTTGATCATTTTGAGATTATTCTTGGTACCTTCCGGAAGCAGATAATTGTCTAAATGAAGCCTGATCAGAAAGCAAAGACGTAGAATATATCATGCTTCCTTAACGTTACGAAGACTCTCGAAGAAGATGGTTGAGAGGAAAAAACAGAACTCTTAACGGATTTTACCTATATGAAGAAGATTTAAGAGTCAGTAAGTCACCTTTTTATACACTGCACAACAGCCGGGGAAGTGCACTTTATTCTTACATTTGTACAATATAAAATGGTGTTTCCCGGGATACTAAACTAATTTTTCGCAGTTGGAGGTACAGTAAGATTCCGAAAACTACTACATAGATACTTTCTGTTTGTCTGGTACAAACTCAAACTTGTAGTTAAGGGAATAAACTAATTTGTTTATGCAGTTTCTCTAACTTTTTCTCAGGGAAAAAAAGGATTACTAGTACATATCGAAGCATAGAGAAACCAGTCCTATATTAGGAGAAACTCCCAAATCCCAATGACGAATGTCCTGTTAACTGAAGATAAAGAAGCCAATAAATACCAGCTCTTTATTTGTAACAAGTTATCATCCAGTAGCATAATTCATAACTATTTCAAGAACATTGACAGCAACCAATTTCATGAGGTAAAAAAAAGTATTTAGTAAATTACTATTGTATATAGATAAAGCCGAAAATCATTACACAGAGCTAACTCTTACAAGAAAATATATGGCTAAGCAAATATAGATCTGTTTGGAAAATATTTAAATAGACTCCTTAAAACACATTGAGCATTTGATGGACATACATTTCCTGTACACTCAGCTAATTACTTACTATTATAAACAAATACAGTAAATAGATAAATACTTTCCCAAAAATTAACAACAGCCAAATAAGTACAAACAATAAAATAAGATAATGAAGGACAAAAAAGTTGGAAAAAAAAAAAGCAAAATAAAAAATAAAAAAATCAGCTTAGATTAAAATTAACAACAAGCAGGTTTCTTCTATATAAATAAAATAAAAATTAAAGCAGTCACTCACTACCGAAATTCTACACAGAAGATTCTAGAAGCACCCACAAATCCTCTAAATCTTCGTATAAAAATGAAAACCCACCTCCGAAAATTTTCAATTTTTGCCTATAACTATGAATGTCAAATTAAAGAACACATTTTCAATTTTTAACTATTTTATTAACTAAAAACTCATATTTCAAAAAAAAGTTTCAAATTTATGGCAGCAAAGATCGAAAGTTTTTTGGAGATAAAACGTCGAAAACGAGTGAGATTTCTCAAAGGGTACTTACTGTAAAAGCTGATAATAGAAACTGTGAGCAAAGATGAAGAGACGGCGCCAGTAGGAGAGGGGTTTCAAAAGAGGCAACTTTGGCTCCAAATATTTATTAGAAAAATAAAAAGTTGCCGAATTTGTTTCATTTAAAATCATAAATATCTACAGCCCTTTATTACTTTATTTCCTGAAATGTCCTTTAAAGTGGTTAATTTACTTGAAATTGACATTATCCTTGACCAGATTTTGACAAATGCACGAGACCTTTGTGACTTATTATTTACACTGATGGTCGTTTGGTACGAACACAAGCCTATTACTTTTTTGCCCGGATGTCGTATTGCATTTGCTCGAACTCGGGAAAGACTTTCCTAATCTGGCTTCTAAAGCTATTTTTACGTGCCCTCTCAACCTTTACACCGATTTTCTAATATAACCTTCTGATTCTATGGTTCTCCCTGGCTACGAGCAGGGGCGGATCTACATGGTCCACACCGGTGCTGAAGCACCCATTAACCCCGACACAAACTCTGTATAATTATATAGAAAATACAGGAAATACTGATATAAATAACTAGCTAGCACCTATTAAACAAAAAGTCTTTTGGGTGCTTTGGTTAAAAGGTGAGAATAGAGCACACAAATATGAAGTGGTTAAGGGATCGAATCTTGCATGAAGCAATTTTTTTATATGACCAGAAAGTGAGCACCCACGACCTTAAAATCCTGGATCCGCCACTGGCTACGAGGCCTCACACGAGTAGAGTTCGGTATTCCTTTGTCGATGGCTGACCCCGCTCTTTCCTTTCACCGGTCGGTAAGTGCATCCTATTCCTATTAAGCGGGGTGGCAGTTGCTAAATAAAAGTGCTGGGATTATTTTTTATTAAGTTTTTGGTTCATTGTATTAAAAATTAGCTATGCAATGTATAATCTAAGCTTATGTTTGGTTTAAAACTGTACAAAATCTTCTTTACAATTATACCCTCGAACATTCTTCTTTCTGTATATAAAGAAATTTAGAAAAAGGGTTTGAAGGACGGTTCAGTAATTTTAGGATCTTATCCAGGTATAGTTAATGCAGGGATTAGTAATCACTTGGTTTCCTTGGTATTAGCTAAGCCCTCCTATGAAGTATAAGTAATTCATGTATTAGGTATGCATAAATTGAATGAGCAACCAAACATTATATCGGACGCATTATATTTTTATACAGGAATTATTTTACTTAGTACAGCTTACCAAACGACCCTAAAAATAAAATAGGAAGCACAAGAAAATGTTTTTTAATTGTACAAATTTCTGTTTCACTATTGGTGAGCAACTAATCATAGGGCCATTTGATTTGACAATGGTGATTATCATAATTACAAGATTACTTAATGGATGAATTCTAACTAGCAATTACGTACGTAATGAATTTAAGGTATATATATAAACACTAGTAATGTAAGTATTTTTCACATGAAAAGTGATATGAATGTATAAATATTAAATATTTTTTATATTATCAGTAAATAAAACTTAACTCTATATGAAATAATAATTAAAAATTTAGTTGATTGCACTAAAATATTAGATACAAAGACCGTCAAACTGGCAAAATATAAAATTGACTGGTAGGCTAAACCTAATTGTATTTGCTAGCCAAAAATTATATATATTATATGCATATAATACACATATATATAAAACGAATATATATTTTATTGGCTATTATTTTTTGAGAGGTTAAAAATATACATTTCTCAATATATTAAATAGTATTTGAACCATACTGTGACTAAAAAATTTAAGTGATTTGGTAATAATACCCATATTAATACTGGTCTAATAGGTTTTTGTTTTTACTGTTTTGGCAAAAGTTTGAATCATTTATTACTTAGATTAGAAAATGCATCTAGATTATCCTCCGTATTATGTGACTAGAAGATCAATAATTCGAATTACAAAAATACTCCTTTACATTGTACTGGGTCGGATGCAATCGAGCATACAAGGAAGATCGGGCTCGAGTGTAGTCCAGGGTCGGATTGCTTCAAATCGGAACCAGCATTTCGGGAAGGAAAGCTCGAGGTTGGGCATAATTGGGTTCGGAGTCAGAGCAGTCGGAATAAAGCGGTCGAAACCGATCTGGGTAAAGGCATTTTATGGTAAAGTATCAATTTCGTGTAACGGAAAGGCCGGAAATCTCGTGATATATAAATATCTCGGCGGGAATCACGGCCCCAATCCTCAGAGACGTTAGGTCAATATTTTTAGGGATAAACCATCTTGTAATTAAGTTTTTTACCATATGTAGAACTCTCCTCTTTCCTATAAAGGGGCATTTAATTTCATTGTACAAAAAACACACATACACTTGCAATACTAATTATCAATTTCTATCTATCTCTTAAAAAAGTTATTTATTTTTCATTGCATATTGCTCCATCACAGAAGTTCCATTCAATCTCAACAGTTTGGTTACTCCTTTATTTACTCAAGTCAATTCTTATTCACTGTTATATTTTTCATTGTGTCAAATCATTTCACGTATCCTTAACACCGCGTACAAATTCAATTGTTGCTCGTATTTTAGGGTAAATAGTCATATATCACATGTCAAATTATGCATCTGTCGAAATCAAAATCCTTCTTAATCTTTTACTCCATTTTGAAACCTACAAAAAAAAAAGGGTAAAAAAAGGCACCTGCAATGAATTGAATCCCTTTCGTCACAAAATTATACACATAAATAAAAAACATTTTTTGTACATATGTAAAATATACAAGAAAATTTACAGGTTCAAAATCAGCTGTGGCATTTTCGGATATTTTCGAATCCTCTTGTCAAAATTCTGTTAGGCGTGGAGCCTGATTAATATGATGGACTTGAATTATTTTTTTGTATTTTTAGGAAACTCATAATCTCCATAGGTTTAGGAAAACTCATTGTCCTCATAGATTTAGAAAAGTAAAACCTATAATTCTGATCAAATTGGGAGACCTTTCTCTTATAGGTTTGAGATTATTTGGGATCTATATATAGGTTGTATTGTTTGTTCTCCTTGTATTGTAAATACCCTTAATTATTAATATATATAAATTCCGCTGCCGTGGAAGTTTACCCTAACGGGTGTTACCACAAAATAAGTCTCTCACGTTTTTTTTTCTCTCTTCAAGATTTCTTCATCTTCTTCGTCAGTTCAAATGTGTTTGAACGAATCGATCCTAACAAATTCCCGACTCCACCACTGTACAGTATACAGAATCTCGACTATTTGGCTCACAAGAAATAAAAAGAGGAAAACAAAAAGATTGAAATTTTACGAGGATATACAATTCCAGCTAAGTCAGTAAGTACAATTTGACATTGCATTGTCAGTATGGAATCTGCTCAGTTTTAGTCATAAGCTGTAGTATTGATTTTGCTTTCCTTTGTCCACGGTCAGTTCCTTCTTTCCCTATCTCTACTAAATGCTCATACACTCCATACTGTAGAGCAGCAAGCATAAGATTTGAATTGTGTGTACTTAACTCAAGAAGCACAGCTGCTGAACATTCTTTGTTCTTTGGAGTACCATCTCTAATCAAATTTACAAGAGTTCCGATGAACGAAAGCTTTCCAATTTCCTGTCTACCTTCTGGATGTGTCGCGAGAACTAACAATATGGATAGAGTCTCATCAACCATGTCTAAGTGTTTTTCCTCTAGCAGTTGAAGTAATGGTGCTACAATCCCTGCTTGGATCGCGATACTTTTGTTCGTGTGGTTAAAACATAGATTGAAGAGTGCAGTTATAGCATCCTTCTTTCCTCTGATTGTCCCACTTTTCAATAGATCAATCAATGGTGGGATACCATTTAACGAACCTATAGCCACTTTATTTTCATCAAGCATTGATAAACTAAACAATGCTGCTGCAGAGTTCTCTTTAGCACCAATGCTTCCATTCTGTAATACCTCGATTATTGCTGGAATGGCGTCTTCTTTGGATATAAGTTTCTTGTTTGATTCATCGATTGACAAGTTTAAAAGAGCGGTCACAGCATGCTCCTGGATTTTGGAATCCGGATAGGACAATAGTTGGACGATTGGTGGGATTCCTCCACTGTTGGCAATGAAAGTTCTTTTCTCCGGATTTTCTTTTGATAGCATCCGGATCTTTGTCACAGCTTTTCTCTGCACTTCTAAATGACACGAGGATAAGTCTTCAATCAACGACAATAGTTTTTCATCACTTCCACCGGAAGGACTTTCGGGGTTTGTAGGAGCCTGCTTTGACGGAAGTTGAAAGTTGTTCTTCAAACACCATTCCTCAATTAAATTCTTTAGAGCAAAGTTTGGTGCCAATGACAAATGTGTCAAAGTTTCCCCCGTTTTCGGACATGTACGATGATTAGTATCCAACCAATGCTGTATGCTCTCTCTTTCATATGTCTGCAACAGATGACAAAGAGAAAATTAATTAACACTTCACTGACTCAGCTGCTATACATTAGTTAAACATTCTTACACTAGTTAAAATGTTCTTGCCTGTCCAGTTGAGACAATAACTGGGTCTGTCATAATCTGTAACGTTATCGGACAGAGGAATTCATTGGGGATAGCCAGAGAAGTGGATTTCTCGAGAGCTTTGGGAATAACAGGCTCGTCAAAAATACCAGTTTCTTCCATCCCTGCTAACCTTTTCAGTTTGTTTAAAAGATCTATGATTTGTTGCGTGCTCTCAGCATTGTGTGCTCGTCTTTCTTTAATCACTTTTCTTATTGATATTGTTTCAGCCTTTATGTCCTCAACAGTATGCAATTCCAGCTTGTTTGCGAGCCTTTCTATGCTCGCACTATCTGCATTTCTGTCATTCTCTGTGGATAATGATACCATTAGATCCATTGCAAGTTCCATATCTTGAGTATCGATTCGTCTCCTAGCTCTTTTGAATTGAACGAGCATCAACTCCACCTGAAAATATCACATCATGAATATATTATTCACATTGTAAGCTGCAGTATTATCATATCAGCAAAATAGGTACAATCTATTCTAGTCAAGAATGTTAAGTAAAGCAAATATTTGGACATTACGAGCAGGTAACTTTCAACAAAAATATAGAAAAAGGGACGAATCTCAGAAAAGAGTTTCTAAACAATTGACTCCATCATAAGATCTCATCGTGTATCTAACAGCGTACCACGCAAAATGCACCTTCATTTTATTAACCAGTTCAAGAATGCACCCTTCTTACTTTTTAGATACAGAATAAGATGAAGGATGAGATAGCTATATCCTGTATCGATCATAGGATCACTCTATAAATATGTCAATTCTTTATGACCTCCTATTGTTCACGATAGAGGCGGACCCAGGATTTGAAAGTTAGGGGGCACCATTATCAAATATAAATTTGAGCAAATGCTGGAACAGGAATCGAACCCAACAATGCACTAAAAGTCAAGTTATGCCCCCGCAAATCGGCCAATGTACTTTCTAAGCTTTGAGTCTTAGGGTACCAATCTGTTATTTAAATATATACATATATTTTTTTCGAAATTACCGGGGAAGGTGATGGCCTATCCTAAGGGTAGGCCAGCCTCTGGTTTACGATATAGAATTTGATCTAACTATATGCCCATTCAGCTATGCTTCCCTCCTCTCATATATGAATAAATAAACAACGTTTAACAACATTATATCAACAATTATGCCTCGGTCTCAAATTAATTGGTTATGCGATCCTCAATTACCACTATGCTCTATTTAGCCTCTTTCATCTAGTTCTTTAGAAGTTAATACTATGATTCATAAACTTGATCTTCAAAGGATCTGACCTGTTCCTTCTCTTCATCTGAAATTCCAAGTTCTTCATAAGGCATACCATCCAAAGCATGACTTAATTTTTCATACACAGAATGAAATCTCCGCATTACAGCCTCGCTTTCTAAAGCCTGCATAACAGTGTACAAAACGATAAATAAATCCCCGCAACATATAATTCGAGACACATAATATAATTAAGAGTGGTCTTTCTAATAGCTTAAGCATTTAAATAAGGAAGACACATAAATTAGCATGGTACCAGAGCATGCCAGAGGTTCTTGGGTTCAAATCTCTTCACCACCCAAAATATTTTCACGTGTTTGGTCCATGAAAATGAATCAGGCCCACACATGAAGGGACGCCTTGAGACATAATATAATTATTCAATAATAGTTAAAAGCATAGTCTCTCTAATAACTTAACCTTTTTGAGGTGGTTACACAAATTGACATATATCACCTCCTACCAAAAGTAAAACATCATGATAATATGAATGAAAAAAAGAGCAGCCTGGTGCACTAAGCTCTCGTTATGCGCGGGGTTCGGGGAAGGGCCAGACCACTAGGGTCTATTGTATACGCAGTCTTAACCTGCATTTCTGCAATAGGCTGTTTCTACGGCTTGAACCTGTGACCTCCTGGTCACATGGCAGCAACTTTACCAGTTATGCAGTGTTACTCTGCATTTTTTCAAGAAGCTGTTTTCACGACTTGAATCCGTGACCTCTTGATCACATGGCAGCAATTTTACCAGTTACGTCAAAACTCCCATACTAAATAAGAATATAATTAAATAAAATAAAAGATTTTGCTAACCAAGTAAAGTTTGCTACCGCCATGACAAGATTTTAACAATTTCTTGGCAGAATGGAATGCCTTCTTCATCTTTACCAAACATTCGATACCCGATTCAGGAATTTGCTCTTCAAAATCTCTAATTTCTTCCAAAATAGGTAATAAAAGCTTCATCCTTCGAACAAGATTACGACTTTCTTTTCTTTGTGTCCTCCTATACTCGGCATAAGAACTTACGATTTGAATTATACCCATTAATTCATGAACCAATTCTCTTTTATCTTGTGGGCTAGTTTGACAACTTGATCCATTTTCTTCCTCCATTGTAAAACCTTGATTTTCAATATCCTTTTCCGCAGCAATTACCATTTGAAAATCAAATTAAACCTCCAAAAAACAAGCCCAGAATCCAGATCAAAAGCTATGATTTTGGCTTCAATAAAGGTTGTTTTTTGGACGATATAATTGGGGAGAGAAAAACAAAACCCTTAATCAATTTCGATGAAATTTTCAGGCTTTGATTTTCTCTTTTTCGGTCAATGTTCTGTCTCTGGAAATTTTACCCGCTTTACATGCGGGTATGGATTAGAGGAGAAGAAAATAGGAAAAACTTTTTTGCGGCTTTGGAAATGCCAAGATTTTGAAATTCCGTTATCTTAGCGGTTTTTTCCCATTATCGCCCTTTAATTCCACGTACAATTAATACATTGTGTATTTTGTTAAGTGTGGAGCCTGATTAATATGTAAACTGCTTACGTGGGCTGTACAGTTTATTCTTCTTATATCCTTTGTAATTGTAAATACCATATATTATTAATATATACTCCACCGCCGTAGAAGTTTACCCACGGGTGTTACCACGGAAATATTTCTCTCTCTCTCTTCTCTCACCAAACTCTCTCTACTCTATCTCTCCTCTAACATAATTTTCTCTTCTTCTTCTTCGAAGAACATTATTCTCTCCAAGTGTAAAAGAAATCGATCCTAACATATTTTTGTTTTGTACTTCTCGTAAGGGAAAGTATATATAATGCAGATATTGAAGAAAAAAGAGATAAAGGTTCCAACTCATATCGTGAAATTATATATATATTAATCCATCTATTATCCCAAGATCTAATTTCATGATTCATTACTATTTTTAGTTATACTCGTCTCTACGTTCGTGCGATGCACGAATAGTTTTTTATTGAATATTATAACGCATACCAAAAGTAAAACACTTTCACTTGCATATAATATATATATATATATATATATATATTCTAAAATTATTTAATAATCAGTTCCTTAAAACAAAAAATAACATACAGGGTCGTTTGGTATGCTGTACTAAGTAAAATAATCACTGTATAAAAATTTAATCCGTCCAATACAATGTTTGGTTGCTCAATTCAATTTATGCATACCTAATACATGGATTACTTATACCTCATAGGAGGGCTTAACTAATACCAAGGAAACCAGGGGATTACTAATCCCTGCATTAATTATACTTGGATAAGACCCTAAAATTACTAAATCGCCCCTCAAACCCTTTTCCTAAATTTCTTATATATAGAGAAAGAAAATATTCAAGGGGTATAATTATAAAGAAGATTTTGTACAGTTTTAAACCAAACACAAGCTTAGATTATACATTGCATAGCTAATTTTTAATACAATGAACCAAACACTTGATAAAAAATAATCCCAGCACTACAATCTCTGCATTATTAATCCCTGCAGTACTTGTCTTCGTATCAAACTGAACATTTTGAAATCACATAGTTTGAGATTTAAGCTGTTAATTCATGTTAAGAATGCAACGGTACTTAATCAAGACAAAAAAGAATATTTAAAAGCAAACGGAATCCGATTCTTTATAGTAGTTATTAACATGTACGTACATATAGTTTTTTTAACGCAATCCTAACTTGTTTGAGTACCAAATTAGTTTTCAAAAGCAATCCTTATTTGGATTTTTTTCTTTGTTTGTTAAAAAAAATAAAATCAACTGCTTAATTTGTTAGCAATATAGTTAATGTAAAAAATATAAAAGTCTTACATTCGGTTCGACTTTGCACTTATGAAGAACTTATTAAAAAACGAGAATTTTAAATAACTTTTAGAAACAAGAAGAACATAAATATATTGCCTTGGAATGCGTGTTATAATGTCTCGATGAATAATAAGTTTTCCCTTTATATAGTAGGAGAATTTTATCCTAAGTACAATTCTAAGAAAGGTAGAAAGCTTCCTTTTCGCTAATCATTGATTTTTTGTCGATACGGGCCAAGATTCAAGCCGTGATATCCGTTTTGGCACGAATATCACGGCCCTTTGTTAGTCGTGTGCGGTTGTTTGGTAATGCTCTCCGAAGTTGTGAAACTCGAAACGGACTCGGAGGACGTGGTCCTGATGTCTCCGAGAGCGGGTGTTTTCTTGAGACCCGATACGAAGGACTCCTTGCTTTGATTCCGATTTCTTACGGTCACGCCCATGTTTCTTTTGTCTCACCGGAAAATCGAGTAGCTCAGTAAATTTGGTTTTACCCGTATATAGTGTTAATGATTTTCTTTCGTTATATCAAAGTAACTAAGAATTGATAGAGAATACAGAGCATCGTCCCCAACAGGAGCCCTAATTGGGGACTAATTTATAAAAACATATTTATAATATCATTGCTTTAAATATCACAATTTATAATTATTAATTAGATATATGTCATTAACTCATATATTACTATATCACCTTGGTACAAACTTCAAAACATGTTTATTCAACAATATTTTAGAGTTTTTATCCAAATTCAGTGCTGCTCTTAGGTTAGAGAACTGGACGATAATAGCTCCTCCGCATCCCAAAATGCACTGTCATCTTTTGACCATCCCCCTTTCCACCTCTAAAATAGTGGCGTTGGTAGAGGTGGATCTAGAATTAATTTTATAAATCCTTATAATGTTCTCGAGTAAATATTTAATAGTAATTGAGTTTATATTCAAATATTTATAAATATTTAATAAATTTTTTTAAAATATATTTATGCTGTTTGAATAAAATCTACTGATGTGAATCCGTAAATATGGAGGTGGTCAAAATTAGAGTGATATCTAATTATTTTGGGGGGCAAAATTGCAGGGTATCAAGTCAAAGACATACACTAAAATCAAGCAAATTAAATCACACTAAACTAAATTTAAATGGATGTCACGTAATTGTACTGATATAAAATCATTATAATGCAAGGTGAAAAAAATATATATTTAGCATTGGAAGTTCTTGATCACAGAGATAAAATGAACTAGTGGTTTTGTCAAGAGAACATACACTAGGGGTCGTTCGGTACGAACACAAATAATACAGGAATTAGTAATGCAGTGATTGTAATATTGAGATTATTTTTTATTAAGTGTTTGTTTCATTGTATTAAAAATTAGCTACGCCCTTAGTTTCTTTGGTATTAGCTAAGCCCTCCTATGAGGTATAAGTAATTCATGTATTAGGTATTTGCATAAATTAAATTGAGCAACTAAATATTATATTGGACAGATTAAATTTTTATACATGAATTATTTTACTTAGTACAGCCTACTAAACGACCCGTTAATATCTAAAGAGATAGACAATTATGATGGGACAAAAAACTAAAACAATTATATTTTCTAGTGTGATATCTTCAAACATTTTAGGTCATTTTCCATTATAAATTTTGTCATTCGTAGCATTATCATAATCTATTGAATCTATTATTTGTCAAAAGCAGTTATTCTCATTAATCCACCTGTTTATTTTTGAACTAATTCCAAATTTTAGCGATTGATTATAATTCCGGTATAAAAATTTAATCCGTTCAATATAATGTTTGGTTGCTCAATTCAATTTATACATACATAATATATGGATTACTTACCTCATACGAGGGCTTAGCTAATATCAAGGAAACCAAGAGATTACTTATATCATGTTTAACTATACCTGAATAAGACCCTAAAATTACTAAACCGCCCCTCAAACCCTTTTGATTTTTAATATTTAAGGGTATAATTATAAAGAAGATTTTTTACAGTTTTAAACCAAACACAAGCTTAGATTATACATTGCATAGCTAATTTTTAATACAATGAACCAATACATTTAATAAAAAATAATCTCAACACTACAATCTCTGCATTACTAATACATATATTATTAATTTCTGCATTACTCGTGTTCGTACGAGAAATTAACACTGTGAGGTCTCTGCAAATATGCAGATTTTTGGCAGTTTGGTACGGCATTTTTTCGAATATAGTTTTGGCTTATTCCATTGGAGACCGTAACTAAAGTCATAATAATTCAAAATTATATATTTACGAACAAAATTCAGCTATTTATAAATTAATTTCGCTAGTAGCACTTTCTTTTTCTATATGATTCATTGGATTGCTCAATGGAATATTTAATAGCTAGTGGTCCAAGTTTTTTTACCAGCTTTGTCTAATGAATATTAATTACTTCCTTTTCGGTATATAAATATAAATTACTTCCCTATAAAAACATATTCGTTACAAGGGAACACTCAATAAAATTGTCGTTCAATCATATTCGTTTCGATCACCTGAATAGTGATTATTTCATTAGACAAGAAATAGCTAAAATATAAAGTAGCTCAATAAACTTCCATAATATCAAATCAAAACATGATTTATCTAATAACTAATACCATTATAA
>MCJB01052681.1:0-22569 GCA_002018475.1 Nicotiana obtusifolia | reverse complement strand
TTCTTCCTTTCGAATTGATGGAAAGGCCGGTCCTTGTATGAAAATAGAGTAAGTGTACTCTTTGAAAGTTAGCTTGTTGTAGTACGGTCCATGTATGAAAATAGAGTAAGTGTACTCTTTGAAAGTTAGCTTGTTGTAGTGCGAAAGTTTTCTGAGTTATGAACAGTTAACGTTGGTTATAGTACAAAAGTTTTCCGAGTTGTGTAGCTTGGCAAGGTTGAAGCCAGCCCCTTTTTGTAGGAAAACTTTTGCGACTATAAACAAATTAACTGCTTGTGTAGCTTGGCAATAGCCAGCCCGTTGGGTGTAGCTTGGCAATAGCCAGCCCCCTTTTTTGTAGGAAAACTTTCGTACCTATGATTAAGCTTGCTTTCCTCGAGTCTCTTGCTTTGTTTCTTGTACTGTGGTGCCGTTCCTACGATTAGGCTTGCTTTCACGGAGTCTCCTGCTCTGTTCCTTATACTGTTTGGTCACCATCCAGGTGTAGAAGTCCTGGATTCTACAAATCCTTCTACAAATCTCCTATAATAACCTACCAAACCTAGGAAGCTACAAAGCTCTGTCAGTGTCGTGGGTCTAGGCCAAGTCTTCACTGCCTCAATCTTCTGTGTATCCACCCGGATACCCTCATTTTTTTTAACCAAATCCACTAGGCAGCATGCCTATTTATTAATTTTCATATATATAACATAAAATACAGAGGGGGGGGGGGACATAGACCTTACCTCCCAATAGAAAATATGTACACTCTTGGTCATCGAGACTTGACAACCAAATATACCTATATATCTGTGATGGGTTATACCTATGATGATGTGATGATTGTCTATCTTATAACATCGATAGACAATCATATGTACAAAAATAGTGTGAAGTGAATCTAGGTCAACTATACAAAAGAGTACATATGCTCCTAAATATACTAAAGAAATGATTTGAAATAGTATCCTCTCTGTGCGATAAGGTCTATTTCTAGCAAAAATTGAGAATCTTCTACGTGATGTATCATAAAACAGAAGGTAACAATCTTCAACTTTGCTTTGACATTGATGGCAAAGAAAGCATAGTTGAGGATTGTTGCTATTGCTGCTGTGGAGGTATTCTGTTTCTGTGTGTTGTGGTTTCTGCTAGGGTGGTGATTATATTTTCTTCTTGCTGCTGATACTGCTGCTGATGTTATCACTGCTGCTGTTGCTGCTGATGGTGCCTTTGCTGCTGCTGCGGCAGTTGCTGTTGGTGTAGCTGTTATTGCTGCTACTGCTGCTTTTGCTGTGTTTGGGAAAGAGTTGCACTTGTGTTTCTGTTGGTTGCAGCTTCCATTGAAGTGTTGAATGTCTGTGTATTCTGCTGTTACTTTTACTGTTGCTACTATGGTTGCATTTGTTGTTGCTGCTGCTGAATGGTTGTTTTATGTTGCTGCTGCTGTAAAGTTGTATGTTGTCAGCCTTATACTTGTGAGAATATTGCACTGTGTTAATCCTGTGTGATCTGCTGCTTTTGGATAGTCTGCTGCTTCTGTGAGATTGGTAGAGATGTGTATGTAGTTTTATTGAGCCTTTGGGAAATCCATCTCCTTCTGGATGCATGTGATAATTGGCTGTCTGAATGTATCTGTGACTTGTTGATTGGTTATCCATCTTGCTGTTGTTGTTGATGTTACTGTTGCTACTGTTGCTGCTGCTGCCGGTGCTGCTGCTGTTATTGCTGCTGATGTTGCTGCTGTTAGTGCTGTGAGACTGTGTGTTATTTGTATGGTGCTTGTGAGGATGATACATTGTGATGGCCCTGATGTCTCCCTGCATTGATGACTTCTGCTGATGGCTACTGCTGTTAGTGTTGATGATATCTTTCTGTCTCAATACAGGTATGAACAGCTGAATTGGTGTACTCTTTTGAAATAATATGTCCAAGGAAAGCTACAGAATTCAACCAGAATTCACATTTAGAGAATTTTGCGTACAACTTCCTTTCTTGTAGAACTCTGAGCACAATATGCAAATGATCTGCATGCTCAGCCTCTGAACGGGAATAAACTAAAATATCATCTATAAATACAATCAGGAACAAATCTAGAGAGGATTTGAACACACAGTTTATCAATTTCATGAATACTAATGGGGCATTGGTCAAACCGAATGACATAACACGAAACTCAAAGTACCCATATCTGGTCATGAATGTTGTCTTTAGAATATCTTTCTCTTTATCCCTTACCTGATGGTACCTAACCTCAAGTCTATCTTCGAGAAACAAATGGCACCCTGAAATTGATTAAATAAATCATCAATCTTGGGGAGCGGTCTTATTCTTGATCGTCGCCTTATTCAACTGCTTGTAGTCAATACACATCTTCAAGGAACCATTTTTCTTTCTAATAAATTACACAGGTGCTCCCCACGGTTATGTACTGAGTCTAATAAAGCGATTTTCAAGCAAATCCCTCAGTTGTTCTTTCAACACTCTTAGCTCTGCAGGTGCCATTCAATTAGGAGGAATAGATATCGGCTAAGTATATGGTAATATGTGAATAGCAAACTCAATCTCCCGCTCTGGCAGAAGGCCTGGAAGCTAATCGGGAAACTCGTTAACCACCGGGATAGACTGAAGGGTCGGCGACTCTGCTTTCACATCCTGTACTCGAACTAAGTGATAAATATAGATCTTTCTTATCATCTTCCTTGCCTTGAGATAGGAAATAAACCTACCTCTACGCGATGCAGTATTACCTTTCCACTCCAAAACTAGCTCCCCTGGAAATTGGAACCAAACAATCTTTGATCTACAATCAACGTTAGTATAACAAGAAGTCAACCAATCCATACCCATTATAACATCAAATTCTACCATATCTAACTCAATAAGGTCTGCCACTGTAGAACGACTATGAACGACTACTATACAATCTCTATATATTGGTCTAGCTATCACTGGATCCCTAACAGGTGTAGACACCTCAAAAGGTTCAATCAACTCAAGTTCTATCCCTAACTTACTAGCAACCAACGTAGTAACGTACGATAAGGTGGAACCTGGATCAATCAATTCATATACCTCATATGAGGGGACTGATAATGTACATGTAACAATATCTGGTGATGACTCCTGATCCTGTCGACCCGCTTATGCATAAATGCGGTTCTGAGGACCAATTGAGCTAGATGCTTCGCTTCCGCCTTTACCACAACTGGCTGGTGCTTGTGAACCTTTCCCAAGGGGGTGTACTGATGATGGCGAACTAGCTACAGATCCCGCTGGCTGAAAATCCACCACCTCTCGTCGGACAATCTCTCATAACGTGGCTTGGATAACCACAAGTATAACAAACACTCAACCCCACAAGGCACTGCCCGACATGCTGCTTACCACATTGAGCACATCGTGGCAAGGGCAGCCTCATCTGACTTGACTCACCCCTATATTGAGAAATAGAGGCCCTGGAACTCTGACTGGGCCCTGAATATGTGGAGCAATCAAACCTCCTACCAACAAACTGAGGGGGTCCACTAGCTGATGGTTGGGCTGGATACCTCGGGTATTGCTGTCTCTGACTACCTCGAAACTCACCATAAGGAAGCTGAAGATCTCGCTCCCTTACTCTGGCCCATATCATGCTAACGATCGGCCCTCTGCTTCTGCTTACGCTCCTCTAATCCCTGAGCCTATGCTTGAATATGAGAAATATTAATGCCTGGCTGAAGTGAGATAGACATACAGTCATTAAGCAGGTGTGGCTCCAACCCAATGACAAACTGATGAACCTGATCCTCTATCTTAGCTACAATAGTGGGAGCATACCTATCCAAAGAATCAAATTGAAGGTTGTACTCCCGAACATTCATATTACCCTGTCGAAGGGCCAAGAATCGATCAACTCTAGCCCGTCTAAGCTCTGGTGGAAAATAATGACGAAGAAAAGCCTCTGTAAACTCCTACCATAGTGCTGGAAGGGCATCCTCACCTTTGGACAATTCACAAGACTCGTACCAATTAATGCAACATCCCGAAGTCTATAGGAATCTAGCTCAACTGACTCAGTTGCAGTGGCCTTCATTACCCTTAAAGTCCTCTTCATCCTATTGATAAATACCCGAGGGTCCTTGTTTGGATCTGCTCCAGTGAAAACTGGAGGGTCCAAATTAATGAAATCACGAACCCTCGCACTAATGGCCCTATCTGTATTACCAATACCTACCTCCTGGAGTCGAGCCTATGCGGCCACTGATTGAGTCAATATCTGATAGCATCTCTCATTCCCTAACCCGGTGTATCTGGCGAAGAAGCAGGGGGTACTGGGGGGTGCTGTAGCTGGTGCCCCTCGAATATCCTCTGGAGATGGCAGGGTATGTGAAGTTTGAGATTGATCCTCTCTCAGAAACTCTCCCCCGAGCCTTGGTAAGTCGTGGTGCTCGACTGGTAGTCTCATCAGCCATGGACTTGCCCTTCTGGGCGGCTGTAGCCTTCTTAGGCATCACTAAAAACATAACATATCGTTAGGAAAATGAATCCTTATATCGCATGATCTAAGATAAGAAGGGAAGATAACATCATATATGTCCTGCAACCTCCTGTTTATAAGTGTGATGCACGACACACTCATAAACAAAACTCTACTAGACACGGCCTGTAGACAACCCTAGGATGGAGCTTTCTCTGATACTACTTTTGTCACGACCCAAGACGATGGGCCATGACGAGTGCCCGAGTCCTACCTCTCGAACACCCCTAAGCATGCATCTAAGATATAAACATGAAATAGGGGTAGGTCATGCATAACATATGTCAATAAACTACTGAATCATGTGAATAACATACGTGCGGAAACATGCCCATAAGACATATATATATATATATATGCGGAATACGGTAGAGGGCAATCCGACATGGCTGCTATGGACAACTATATATCAAAATAGAAGCCGACAAGGCCACATATTATCCAACTATACATGACTGTCTACAGACCTCTAATGGAGTGTACAAATGTATAAAGGACGGGACTGGGCCCCGTCATACCCATATATGTATAGAAAATATCGTACCAAAACCCAATAGCAACTCCGGATCAAATGGAGCACACCAACTCTCGCTGAGCAAGGATCCTAAGAAGGGAGACCTTCAGCCTATCTACCTGCACCTACGAGCATGAAACACAGGCCCCCAAGAAATAGGCATGTTAGTATGAATAATGTACTGAGTATGTAAGGCATAAAAATATAAAAGACATGAAAGAAACATGGAGTAAAGGACTTAACATGTGAGTCTGAATAACTCGGCGAATCATGAAACATTTATAATGTCATGTATATGCATAAAAATATCATATCATGCATAGGTATGTGCTTACATAACATCATCAAGCCTTTGAGGGAATCCCATCATATCATCTCGGTCTCAATGGGCAAATTCATCAACGTATACGAACTGATCAGGTGGCGGTGCGTATATAACGCCGTAACCTTTCCCATGCCCTATATACATATAAGATACGCGTATATAATGCCATGTAGTCATGGGTCAATGTACATGTATAAATGAATGCAATGCATAAGCAATAAGTCAATAAAATCTCTCAGAATGTCATAAGATCAATATGCCTTCGGTTAATATCATGAAATAATCTTTATCAACTTAAATATTTTCTGAGACCCATGAACAAACAATGTGATAGTAGGACATATGGGGAATCCAGACCATAGTCAACCCTAATACTTCTAAGAATAAAATCATTTGTGAAAGTTACGTGCTTGCTCGGTTTGTTGTATCATATGGATCATGCAAAAAGGAATGAAGGGATAGCCTTAACATACCTCAAGTCGTCAATGCAACTCAAAAACAAGCTTATGACAACTAGTGCGCCAACCCTATAACAAAGAAATACATGTACAACTTAGATGGTGCTAGTATATCACATATCTCAAACGGTAACTCGATTCTAAAATAAACGAGAAGCATTTCCCCTGATTTTACTGCTCCCTCAAGCCCACTATAGGCGAGATACAAATACAATACAATCAAGAACTCAAAAACAACCTAACTACAATTTGGGAAGTTAGCAAGTTGCCTGAAACTGCAACGATGAGCGACCAGCCCACTACCCTATCACATATGGCGTTTGTCAACGCCCTTTATCCTTCCAAACTCCATAAATCACCAGCACAAGAGTCCAACACGAGTGGACTATAAAACAGTCTACTAAAAGTGGAATAAATCAAACTCACAACTTCTGATCATCGTCCTGTGAGTTCTAACTATTAGAAAATGAATTTATCAGCCTTCCTTGATATTTAAAAGCTTAAAAACAGAAATTAGGTGTTTTCTTAACTATGAAGGACCTTCCAATACTCAAACTACAAAGAAAAAGAGAGGCGGTATAATGATACTTACGTCGTAGGGATCGTTCTAATGTTTTCACTTTTTGATTTCATACCCGGGATGTTAATCCTTTTTGAAACCCTTGTAGAAAGCTTAAGGGTAAGTTTTAAGGTCCTATTTTGGTCGTGGCATGTGGAAAAATGAAGAAATAGACGACATAAGGCATATATATATATATATATATATATATATATATATATATATATATATATATATATATCCAATTTTGAAAAGTCAAAGAGGTGCTAGCTTGGCACCCTAGGATTGGCCCATCTTCAGACGCTTATATCTTTTTATCCAGACGTCGTATGAATGAGCCGTTAAGAGTGTTGGAAACTAAATTGCAAGACCTTAAATTTGGTAGATAATATGTCCCAAAAAGACCTCATATAGCACACGAAATGTATTGCTCAAAAAGCTTCGTTACAAGGCAAATCCTTAGTCGGTTTTTCCGTAACTTAAATTCGATTTTTTCCAAACTTGATATTTTATATCCACACATCATAGGTAGTCATATTATGAATTTACACTAATTTAAATAATGATTATCAAGTATCATATTCATTATATGTCACCTTGGGATGCACATTGGTATTGTTTGATTCAATTGTGCTAAGTGAAATCCGTGTACGTAAGGTGACGAGTGGCTACACGGGTTGTACGTAGTATTTGAACGGTTTAGACTACTTAGACTATTTTCATGATTTAATTTAAATTCTATTTTATGTTCTAGATTCTCATAGTCAAATCATCCTTAATTTTGGTAGACTATCCTTAAATGCTTTAATTGAATTGTTTTGGTAATTGTCCTACATCCTACTTGCTAAATTTCTCCCATGCTTTAGTTAAACCTGTTGCCACTTTATTGACACATGTTATCTTTTCATTGTTAATTATCATTGTTGAATTAATCGTTCATGTTGCCCTTTATTTGTTGAATTTCGTTATTTGATACTCATTGTTGAAGGTTGTTTCCTTTATTGTGAGTTAGTCTTATCTAATATATTGGTTACACGTTGTTTTTCGTATTGTTGAGTTGTTTTATGTTGAGGTTGTGTAAGTTGTTAATACGTTGAAGTGATTTTGGTTAGTGTTGAAACATCTACCCTATTGAGCATTTTCCATTAACTATTGTTGTTAATATTCGCGTATATGTTGTGTTGGAGCCAAGGGCTATTGTTGTGGAAACATTGCAATTGTTTTTGACAAGTTGTGATATGTTGGCATTTGTGGTGCGATGTTGTTATTGTGATATGATGTTGATGCTCATGCATCGGTCTAAGGCTTGGGTTGATGTGTATGTGGCAGTATAAGATGGGATTTATGTCGTGCTGTTTGTAGGGGAACTACATGCAGCCACGCGGCGTCATAAAGTTGGCTAAAGTGCGTGTAGCTATTTTGGGAAAACTATTGGCAAAACCTATTTTCAAATGTAAAATGCTCACACGGTGGTATAAATAAATATTATTATTGAAATTGAGGAAGGTGAATACGAGGCGGTACCTCAGTTGTTATTCTTGATTATACGAGGTGGTACCTCGGTATTGATTTCATCAATACACGAGGCGGTACCTCGATGTGATTCTTGTTGTTATTTCATGTTGCAAAAGTGTTTTGGTGGAGAATTATATTTTTTTGTTTCATCCTTTAGTGTTCTATCAAATTGTTGTCCGTACATGGTCATTGTAGTCCTTTAGTTGTTTCTTTCATGCTATTTCTACCATTGATTTTCCCGGTTTTAGATCATGCTATCATCTTGTTTTGTATTAGTTGCTTTCTCACTTCCCATTTTATATCTGTATTTCATTTTATACTGTCTATTTCATATCTCAGTAGGTGTCTTCACATGGCCTCGTCATTACTCTACTGAGGATAGGCTTGATACTTGCTGGGTACCATTGGGTGTACTTATACTATGCTTCTGCACATCTTTTTGTGCAGATCCAAGTACGTCTGCTCGTGATGGTAGATAGAGAGTTTTGCTAGCTGCTTTTACCGGAGACTTCAAGGTATGCCTGCTCGGTGTCCGCAGGCCTTGGAGTCACCTTCCCTTATTTTTCATTACTGTAGTATTTCCTTTTCGGACAGTGATGTAGTAGCGCTCTAGTAGCATTCTATCGAGCATATGACTCAGTTCCATCGGTTTTGGGGTATGAAATTGTGAGATCCTATTTACAAATGGTTTTTATCTATATGCTTTTAGTATCTTGCACTTATATATCTGTTTAGTGGTTACTATTTGTTAGGCTTACCTAGTCGTAGAGATTAGGTGCCATCATGACATGTTTTGGAGGGAATGTTGGGTCATGGCACTTTTAAAGCTAAAAATCACATTTCTTTAAAATTTCGCATACAAAATTTCCGAAAAATGACACCGACCACGCACAAAACTCATAAATCATCAAAGTGAGCAATGAAAAGTCTCGAAACACATAAAAGGGAGCTAGACTCAAAACGACCTATCTGGTCGTTACATTCTCCACCTCTAACAGAAATATTCGTCCTCGAATTGATATAGAAATGTACCTCGACTGGAAAAAAGGTGCGGGTATCTACTCTAAAATCGTACTCGGACTCCTATGTAGCCTCCTCAATCGGCTGATCTCTCCAATGCACTTTAACAGAAGCAGAACTCTTAGATCTCAACTTTCTACATGCTGGTCTAGAATAGCCACCAGCTCTTCCTCACAGGTCAAATTCTCATCAAGTTGCACCGTGCTGAAGTCTAAAATATATGACTTATGTTCATGGTGCTTCCGAAACATGGAAACGTGAAATATCATATGTACCCCCTCTAGGCTAAGAGGCAATGTAAGCCTATAAGCAACCTCCCCAACTCTCTCTGAAATCTCAAATGGGCCAATAAACCTCGGGCCCAACTTGCCCTTCTTCCCAAATCACATCACGCCCTTCATAGGTGACATTCAGAGAAGAACCTTTCTCACCTTCCATGTAAGCCACATCTCGAACCTTCCGGTCCGCATAACTCTTTTGCTTTGACTAAGCTGTACAATGCTGCCCCTGAATCACTTTCACCTTTTCAAAAGCATCTCGGACCAAATTTGTGCCAACAATCTAGCCTCATCAGGCTCAAACCAACCAATGGCGAACAACATCGACTCCCGTATAAGGCCTTATCTATTTAAACCAACCAATAAGCTATCTGGATGCTTGACTGATAGTTGCTGTTGTAAGCGAACTCTGTTAGAGGTAGAAACTGGTCCCACTGACCCCCGAAATCCATAAAGCATGCCCACAACATGTCTCCCAAAATTTGAATGGTGCGCTCGGACTGTTCATCCATCTGAGGATGAAACGCGGTACTCAGCTCAAACCGCGTGCCCAACTCACGCTGCACAGCTCTCCAAAAGTGTGAAGTGAATTGCGCGCCCCGGTCTGAAATGATAGAAATGTGCACACTGTGCAGGTGGATAATCTCCCGGATGTAAATCTGAAATCACTCTGAAGAATAGGATGTAATCAGCGGAATGAAGTGTGCGGACTTAGTCAATCGGTCCATTATAACCCAAACAACATCATATTTACTCAAGGTCTATGGTAAGCCTACCACAAAGTCCTTATTGATGCGCTCTCACTTCTACTCTAGTATCTCTAATCTCTAAGTCAATCCACCCAATTTTTGATGTTCAAACTTCACCTGTTGACAAATCAATTTACCGAGAGACATGCCCAACAATGTCTTTCTTCATCTTCCGCCACCAATAGTATTGTTTCAAGTCGTGATACATCTTCGTGATACCTAGATGAATGGAATACGGTTGAGCCTCCTCAAGGATCAACTCTCTCAACCCATCAACATTCAGAACACAAATCTAGCCCTGAAGCCGCATAATACCATTATCCCCAGTTTGAACCTCCTTGGCACTACCTCGCTACATTGCGTCATTCAACACAAACAAGTGAGGATCATAAAACTGGCGAGCCTTGATACGCTCCAACAATGATGATTGTGCCATAACTCAAAAGCACCCTACTTGGCTTCGAAACATCCAACCTCATTAACTGGTTGGCCAAAGTCTGAACTTCCATGTTTAATGGCCTCTCCATGCCGGTAAAAATGCCAAACTAGCCATGCTCTCTGCCATCCTGCTCAAGGCATCGGCCACCATATTGCCCTTTACAAGATGATATAATATGGTGATATTATAGTCTTTCAATTACTCTAACCATCTTCTCTGCCTCGAATTAAGGTCCTTCAATTTGAACAGATGTTGGAGACTTCGATAGTCGGTATAGACCTCACATGGAATGCCGTAGAGATAGTGCCTCCAAATCTTGAGCACGTGAACAATTGTTGCCAACTCTAAATCATGCACATGGTAATTCTTCTCATGAACTGTCGATGGATGAGATGCATAATACATCACCATCCCATCTTGCATTAATATCGCGTCAAGTCCAATACACGATACATCGTAATATACAGTGTAAGATCCCAAACTTGTAGGCAACACCAACACTAGGGGTGTAGTCAATGCAGTCTTGAGCTTCTGAAAGCTCACCTCACACTTGTCGGGCCATCTAAAAAGAGAACCCTTCTAGATCAACTTTGTCAATGGGGCTACGCTAGATGAAAACCCCTCCACAAACTGGCGATTAACCCGCAAAACCTAAGAAACTCCGAATATCTGTAGTTGAAGTACGTCAAGGCCAATTCTAAACTACCTCAATCTTCTTAGGATCCACCTTGATACCGTCTGAAGACACAACATGACCCAAAAAGGCAACTGAGTCTAACTAGAACTCACACTTCAAAAATATGGCATATAGCTGACGGTCCTCCAAATTCTAAAAAACGATCGACAGGTGTTGCTCATGCTCCTCTATACTACGAGAGTAAAATAAAATATCATCAATGAAGATAAACACGAAGGAATCCTAAAAGTCATCTTAGGGACATCCGATGCCCTAATCATCACTTGATGGTAGCCGGATCTCAAATCAATCTTGCAAAACACCTTGGCACGCTGAAGCTGGTCAAATAGATCATCAATCCTAGGAAACGGATAGTTGTTCTTGATAGTGACCTTGTTCAACTGTTGATAACCTATGTACATACTCATCGATCCGTCCTTTTTCTTAACAAAAAACATCGGTGCACCCAAGGTGAATCACTAGGTCTAATGAATCTTTTGTCAAGCAAATCCTGCAACTGATACTTCAATTCATTCAACTCAGATGGAGCCATAAGGTATGGTGAAATAGAAATAGACTGAGTGCCCAAATCGAAATCAATAAGAAAGTGGATGTCCTTGCCAGGTGGCATGCCCGGAAAATCTATAGGAAACACCTCTTGAAACTCACTCACAACCGGTACTGAATCCATAGGAGGAACCTCCTGGCAGAATCATGGATATAAGACAAATACGTTAAACATGCCTTCTCAACCATATGCTGAGCCTTCAAATATGAATCCACCCTGCTAGTGGAGTGACCGCAGGTTCCTCTCCATTCTAATCTAGGTAATCCCGGCGTTGCTAAAGTCACAGTCTTGGAATGACAATCCAATATAGCCTGATATGAGGACAACCAATCCATACTAAGAATGACCTCAAAATCCACCATATTCAGCAACAAAAGCTTAACTACAATATCAAACCCATTAATAGTAACAACACAAAATCGATACACCTGACAAACTACTATGGTATCTCCAATTGGTGTAGACACAAAAACAGGAACATCAAGACAATAACGAGGCATACTCAAATGTGAAGCAAAATATGAAGACATATAGGAATATGTAGAATCTAGATCAAACAACGTGGGAGCATCTCTATGACAGACTGCGATAAAACCTGTAATAACTGCATCAAATGACTCTACCTTGGGCCTAGCTGGAAATGCATAACAACGGAGTTGAGCCCCACCAACCTATCTTCCACCTCTGGGACGACCACTCGCTGACTGACCTCCACCTCAAACTGGCTGTCCCCCACCTCAAGTTTCCTGGTCCCCGCCTTTAGCTAGCTGTGCGGGTGGTGGAGCCATTTGTGTCGGAACTATGGCACGAGTACCCTGTTGTGGCATAATGCTCCGTGACATGGGGCAAAGCTTTGCAACGTGCCTCAGATCCCCATATGTATAACAAGCCCTTTCCTACCATGACTGCTGACCAGGAACAGTCCTTGTCTACCTGAATAACCACCCTGGTAACTATGTATTGGAGGTGCACTATCCGAAGCTGGAGGTGCACTGTATGCAAGCTGCTCAGAACAAGGTCCATAAGTACTGTCGCTACCTAAAGCACCATGGGTCACCTGTAGAGCTGACTAAACCAGCCTGGTAGGATGGCCTCTACCAAAACAACCCCTGCCTCCAAAGGAGGCAACACTGAATCCTCCAAAATGACGGGGCCTTTTTCTAGAGGTCGTCTCCATAGTCCGGCCTCTGATGGGCTTGATCCTCTTGGAGAATTGTGTTTCGGAGCTTCATTTTTCTGGTTTTATAAACCTGACTCCATTCTTATGAAACAATGTTAAGAGTCATTTTAGAAGGTTCAAACTTACATTTTAGAGAGAGAAAGGTGGTCTAGAGTGAGAAGAGGAATTCTAAGTCATTTGTTCATCAATCCTTGTTTAAACCTTGAAGATTTATCTAGGATAACTCACAAGGTCTTCAACCAAATGGTAAGATTCTACACCATAACCCTTAATTTCGAAATTTAACTAAAAATGGGTAATTGGTAAAGCAATTCTTGAGTGTGGGAGTTGTTTATTTTACATGCATGTACCATCTAGGATAGTAGAGATATTGTTGAGATATTTTGGGTGAACTTTGGGTAGTGGGGTGAATGAATCCACCATAGAAGGATCTTGAAACCTGAATGCATGCCTAGTGTTTGGTAAAATGCTCAAGTGAGCTGGAACTATGAACTCCTTCCTAATTTGTGTTCAATTTTGCTATATCTCTAAATAGATCGAAGTGGCTAGGATCTCCGGAACATTTTAGTAAATTAAAATCTTGAGGCAAGGTATGTTGGCTAAACTCCTCTCTTAGAATTGAATTCCCACGATGATCTTGTATGTTTCGAGTTGTCCATTACGAATTGACTTTTCTGAATAAGTTTGGCGTCGGATGACGTATATATATGAATATGCTCAAAATGTGTTCCAGAATATTCTTGTCATATTGTGCTATTCTTCGGTAGAGTATTTGAAGTATGAGTATGTATTAAAATGTTGTGACTTTAAGTCAAGTCCAATTGAAAGTGATCACATCAAATTGTGTAAAAGATCATATGTGCCTAAGACCCTAATTTTCTCAAGTATGTGTTTAAAGTCTTAATTTGAAAGGCCTTGTTGTTGATTATCCATGATAATGATTGAAAGTGGAATAGTGAGCTTGATATATAAAGTACGGCCAATGTGCCAAGAATGATATTGCATTATGGCCAATGATGCCAACAAAATGAATGACATGTAAAAATATATTAACTGAGTCATAAATACTTTTAATAATAAATGCTTTGGGAGTATTGTTTTGCCACCGAGGAAGGGCAGGTCGGAACAATTTAACCCTAAAACTACACGTGGCGGTGTAGGAGTGATTGAGGGGTAAATCCCTGTGTTAGTGTGATGAGACTGTTTCCCCTTATATGGGATGAGATTGGTGTGTTGAGATATTTTCCCCATAAATGGGATGAGATTATTGCTAGCAAGATGTGATATGATATCGACCCACATGGCATTGTGGTGAGACGGCTTAGCCGATTGGGCTGAGATCGGACGCCATGCCGCTCACATGTGGTATTATGAGTGTATGTCTCTGGGTGAGACGGCTTAGCTGGTCGGGCTGAGATCGGACTCCGTGCTAAAAATACGGTGGTGCATCGGTGCTAAAGATCTCCCAACTTAAATTACCAAAACCTATTTGAACTTTACCTTTCCCCTAACTTGAAACCTTGATATTGTTTAAGTCTTTTATTAATTTCATGTTTTATTCTCCGTTTAATGTTGTTCGTTCTATTGAGAGGGTGTTTAGTAAACATACTAGTATCATTCCATATCTACTAACATCTCTTTTTCCAGGGCGCTGCATCTTTAATGGATGCAGGTGGTTCCATAGCAAGTTGTATTGATCATTGATAGCAGCACACCCTCTCCTCAGCTGATTTGGTGAGCCCCACTTTGTTTCAAGTCCTGTATCTTCTATCCTTTGTACGTAACGTTTGGAGGAATAGCCGGGTCCTTGTTGCCGGCACTATCATAGCGCTCTTTTGTTCCTGTCAGAGGCTCAGTACATATAGTGTGGGTTGTATATGCTTTGGGAAGATTAAACTAAGAATATTTTAATTGTATCATCTGTTCTACTTTAACTATGATTGTACAATGTACTCTTTTAAAGACTTGTTAATGACATAACTAATGGAAATGAACTGGTATTGTTCGCATGACTTCTTACTACCTAATTAATGAAATGCATTCTTCTTTTTATTTGTGGGGGAGTTGGGTAGACGGTACTATGCAGGCTTGCTGGACGGGGGTAACTCTGTTGAGTGACGGTCGCACTCCCCGAGGTCGGGGCATAACATTTGATATGCATTTTTGTATTCCATTCCTGCAAATCTTCAGACCATTTTAGAAGTTGCAAGAATAATATACGCCCGAGATTTTTGGCTATCTCCACTACCCAAGTAAAGAAAATCTCATCCGCGGTCTCTCTGGCCCTCTGAAGTCTGATGCCAAAGGTAAGCCCATCTATGAACCTCTGCACCTTATGTCTCTTAGTAAGGATTAGGTTAGCTACATGGTGAGACAAATCCACAAATCTAGTCTCATACTGAGTAATGGTCATGCTAGCCTACAAAGGCGCTCGAACTGAGTACGGAACTCCTCTGTCTGAGTGAATAGGATGAACTTCTCTATGTACAACTGTGAGAACTGAGCCCATGTGAGTGGAGATGAACCCGCCATATTGCCCTGCACATATACCTTCCACACCTCTTGGCAGAACCATTCATCTGAAATACTGTAAAATTAACTCTGTTGGACTCTGCTATACCCATGTTGCGCAAGATCTCATGGAAATGGTCCAAGAAGTCCTACATGTCCCCAGAAGGTGCAACACTAAAGTGAGGGGGATACAACTTGGTGAACCTTTCCAACCTCTTCAGCTCATCAGCTGACATAACGGGTCTATCCCTGGGCTGTGTAGCAACAATTGGCAGAACCACCCCAACTGGTAGAACTGTTGGGGTCTGATAACCGTGAACCGTCTACTCTGGAGTACGAGTAGCAGGAGTCTAGGCTCCTTCCCCGCCTAAAAAACGGTAGTGCCACAAAAAATACACCGGCCTAATCTATACTCTCGACAAGACCAACCATGTGGAAAAAGGCGTCCTGAAGCACTAGGGTCGCGATGAACAACTTTGGGACCTAAGCTGGTCCTACTGGCTTTATCAGAACAGGGATCTCATCCTCCCGCTCTACCCAAGGCTCGATAACGGGTGCCGCTGTGCATGCTCTAAGTTGAACTCTGCCTCTACCACTGTACCTACCTCGGCCCCGGCCCCTACCCCTGGTAGTGACTGCAATTTGGGGCTCCGGCTCCTGATCAGCTGCGGATGTCGTACGTGTCCTCACCATTTGTGAGAGAATAAGAGAGAATGATTCAAAATCAGTGATAGAACAAAGTTTCATGATAGAAAAAGAAAGAAAGTGAAGTTTTTTAAAGCCATATAGCCTCTAGAAGATAAGTACAAATGTCTCCATTTTGCTCCTCAAGACTCTACTAGGCTTGCTCATGACTTTTGAGACCTATGCAACCTAGTGCTCTGATACTAACTTGTCACGATCCAAAATTCCAACCAATTGGGGTCGTGATGGCGCCTAACACCGCTTTATAGGCAAGCTAACACACAATGATAAATAGGAAGAACTGCTATAACAGACTGACAATAGAATAAAAACATAATGTAAAGGCAATTCCGAGATAGGCATATTAAGACTAAATCCAACATCTAACATAAACCATCCTAAGATATAGAGTCACAAGTACATGAACTTCTAGATTATACTAAATATAATATTTTGAAAGAAGTACAACACTATCCAGGAAATGGAAATAGTAAAATAGAAATAGAAAAGTGACTCCAAGGCCTGCAGATGAAATGTAGCTCTACCTTGAATCACCATCTGGTAATCACTAAGTATCCCTCGGGACTTCAGTGGTACCAATATCTGAATTTGCACAAGAAGTGCAGAAGTGTGTATGAGTACACCTGACACAATGTACTCAGTAAGTGCCAAGCCTAACCTCACCGAGGTAGTAACGAGGCTAAGACAAGACACCTATGATAATCCTGTGCAGTTATATATCAAAATTAACGAAATAACAAGTAAATGATCAAATATAACAACGGGATAAGGACATATGAAAAGGACAACAATCGAAAATATCAAGAAAAGTGTCACTAAGTACACCTCTTTCAAAGTAAATAACAAAGACACAAGCCAAGTTCACATTTCAAATATCAAAGTAAAGAGCAATGAAATCAACCAAATCACACGGCATCACCCTTCGTGCTTTTACTCTCATCCTCACATATTAATAATAAAGAATGTGCACAACATTACCTTTCATACTTTTACTCTCATCCTTACATAATAATAAGAAAGGAAGTATACAGCATCACCCTTCGTGCTTTTACTCTCATCCTCGCATGCAAAATAATATAAAAGCCAGTGCACACCTTTCTTGCTTTTACTATCTTTCTCATAGAATAAAATAAAAGCAATTGCACAACATTATTCTCCGTGCTTTATCCTCACGTTCACTAAAGCAAATAGACTCGGTTCTAGCTTATTTCCCTCAAATCAAGGTTAACCAAGACACTTACCTCTTCCGGAACACAATCAATAATCCAACACGGCTTTTCCTTTATAACGAGCCTCCAAACCAATTAAATCCAGCATGGAGTGGGGACTCCATAACGTACACAAAGAGTAAGGATCTATGAATATCATCCCAATTCAAGTCTTGTTCCTAGTCAAATATCATTGAAACATTTCAAAACAAGCTTTAGAAATTACCCACAAATGAAAAAGGCTCAATTTTTGTAACAATTGAAAAAGTGAACAAAAAGACAACCCAGGCCCACGTGATTGAAATCAAAAATTACCATTCACCTCCCGAACCCGGATATGTGATTTGTTTCGAAATCCGGCCCCAATTTGAGGTTTAAATCTCAATTTTATAAAATTCCTAAATCCTACCCAAATTCTCCAATTTCTACTTTGAAATTCATAGATTTGATGATAAAATTCATGAAAAAGTAATTGAAATTGATTGAAAACAAGTTAAAGTTACTAACCTATGAGTTTTGGAAGAAATTGCCCTAAAAATAACCTCTATGTAGTCTAGGATTCGAAAATAGTGTAAAATGAGCTAAGTTCGAAATTTTTAACCTTTACCGAGCTACAAATTTAATATCAAAAATCGTTTTTTCTTTAAAATTTCACATATAAACGTATTGAAAAACGACAATCACGCCTGCAAGTCATGATTCATCAAAGTGAGCTATGAAAAAACTTGAAACATAGAAAATGGAGATAGTACCCAAAATGATATCGGGTCGTTACCAGATAGTTGGGCGGATCTTCAAGCACGACATGATCTTCCATTGATAGCTTGATTGATAATCCAAGCGGAATTTCGGCTTGATGATCTTCTGCTGATTTGGATTTTCCTTCTTTGGGCCATATGAATTGCTTCCTTAAATGATCTTCTATTAGGCATGATCTTTGGATGATTTGAACCTTCCTTCTTTGAGCATTATGGATTGTCTTCCTTTCTTGACCCCTTTTATTGCTTTTGGAATATTCTTTGAACTTGGATACTTGCAATAACAGCAATGTTATTTTTCATCATCGAAAGTCGATCTAACATTAACTATATTCAGTGTATAATATGTAAAATTTAGGTAATTAGTTCCACAAAATATATATTTTCTATCCCTAATATATATATATATATATATATATATATATATATATATATATATATAACATTTGAGAATCTAAGGCCAAAATAAGTTTTTAATAGTTTTGAATTATACAATCTAATAATTGTAAAATATAACTTAGTATAGTCTAAATGGAACAGTACCATTGCTCTCATATTCAAAATAATGAACCTAGTTAATGACCCATTATAGCCATAATGAATGCTAGGATCCCTGATTGAACACCAAATGATAGATATATCCAGTGAATGCATAGGACACTTTAATGAACAAAAGTTTGCCGAGGATAGAAGATTTCTATAATAATGAAAATTTCAATTTTATGAACCACTTTTAATCTTATCTTAGCAATCATTTTAAAAAGATATGGCTTGATACACTCGAGGAATTCATTGTATTGAAACTATTCCAAGTTTCGAAAATATGGAGTATAGTATATCGTTAGTTATTCCTCTCAATTAAATGGTATCTGAACTTAAACAATTAATACTGTGTGACTATATTTCATTTTTAATCACTTGTCCTTTTGCTCTGCTTCTTCATCATTCGCTCTCCTTAGAGAATTCTTCATCATGTGGCGAAAAAATCATTTCAAAATTTTTAAAAAGGAGAAAGATGAAGAATACGGATCAAGAAAGAAAGAATTTACTTCTCTGAAAGATATTCAACCCCATCTGAAAATCCTTGTTCTTTTTACAACTTCCTTCATGATTTGGTTTCTTTTTCTCCTAGTTTTTTCACCTAACAGAATATCGAATCCCATCCGAGGATTCCTCTCAACTTATTCTCCAGCAGAATGCAAAGACAATTACTCTGTCTATATTTACAATATGCCTTCCAAATTCAATTTTGATATGTTGGAAGATTGTAGCAGTTTGAATATCTACACAGATATGTGCCCTCATGTTACAAATAATGGCATGGGAAAGCCACTCCCTGAAATGGGCTCTAGCAGCTGGTACACTACTCATCAACTCATCGGTGAATTAATCATTCATGCTCGAATCGAAAACCACCCCTGTCGTACAGAGAATGCAGAGAAAGCGACTTTGTTTTATGTACCTTTCTACGGGGGACTCCATGCCTCGAGTAAATTTCGCGAGCAAAATTACACGATTCGTGATGCATTGGCTGTTGAATTAGTGGAGTACATAGAAGAGCAGAAGTGGTGGAAGAGGAATAATGGGAGAGACCATTTCATGGCTTTTGGAAGAACTGCTTGGGATTTCATGAGAACTGATGAAGTTCCTGATTATGGTGCAAACAAGTTATTGAACATGTCCCCTGTGCAGAATATGTCTGTTCTTTTGGTGGAAAGACACCCTTGGAAAGGCCATAGTCAACATGGCATTCCTTACCCCTCCTACTTCCATCCCTCTGCATTGTCTGAGATGATTGAATGGCAAGATCGTGTGAGTTATATGGATAGGCCTCATTTGTTTTCGTTTGTTGGGGCTCCCCGGACAGGAAAGAAAAAAGTTGTCACAAGGGACAGAGTCATAAAACAGTGCAAGGAGTCAAGTAAGTGCTTGATCTTGAAATGTGGCAAGGGACCAAGTAAGTGTCACAAGCCTAGACAAGTTCTTAACGTGATGACGAGGTCCAATTTTTGCTTGCAAGTGTTGGGCGATTCATATACTCGACGTTCAACTTTTGATTCCATACTCGCTGGATGTATTCCTGTCTTCTTTTCTAACCATACCGCATATTCGCAATACCAATGGTTTTTACCTTCTGATGCTACCACATATTCCGTTTACATTGATTTAGAACGAAACCGTAGCATAGGAATAGAGGAGGAGCTTCTCAAAATTCCAATTGAAGAAGTAGAAAGAAAGAGGAGGACTGTCATAGAATTGATCCCAACATTAACGTATGCAAACCCTAATTCTACTTCATATGGATTTAGGGATGCTGTTGATGTCGCACTTAAATCACTGTCTGATCACGTTAGCTCATTGTTAAAAGCTACCTCTTAAGTAGGATGTACTACCAATAGTATGTTTGGAATGTTTGAATTTTATTTTGAGTTTTAAGTTATATGCACCGTATGAAATTCTTTACACTATCAGGTCATTCAAATATGACCTAATGATATAAAATTTTCTTACACTCGCGATGTATATAACATAAATTCTTTAATTTTTTTGGACAATTCTTCAACTTTTGTGTTGTAGTATATGGAGAATTAGCTCATGAGTAGTTCTTTGTATAAAGGTTGGATATTTAAGCTAGTTCTTTGTATACAAGTTGGATATTTAAGAAGTTACATGCACATTGAGAAATCTCAAAATAAACAATATAATACAATTTCCATATATACGGTAAAAGTCGAGTTCGACTATAACTTGACGAATTAGGCTTCGAACATGGCGGCCAAGAACTGAAGTTCGACCTCGATTCACGTCGAGCTAGAACCCGAGGTCGGAAAGCTTGCCTTCGGGGAACATTAAGTCCGATTTCGACCTTAGCCTCGAACAAGCCGAGAGACAACTAACAGAAGACCGAAATATCCGCGACGGGGCGGGTATTGCAACAAGAGTCTCGGCGCATATCGACAAGGAGCCAGCAATTAGCAAATCAAGAGATTTTTGATTTTAGGGAAACGTACCTAGAGTAGGACTCCTTTACTATATAAGGGGGGGGGGTCTGATAATTCATTGAATATATTGTAACACGCATCCCAAAGCAATATACTGTTATTTCTAGTTCTTATTATCTCATCATTCTGTTTCGGCGTTGATTAAAGCACTTTTAGCTCAAGGGTGACCGACCTTCAAGGACAAGATTGTTCAACGTGTGTGGTTTGTATTTAATTTTTAATCACTAATTTCAATATTAATCTGATTCCTCATTTTGTATCAAGTTAGATCATGTATCCTTGAAGCCACGTATAAATTCAATTGTTATCCAATTTTGAGGGTAAACAATTGTTATCCTTAAACAGTTGTTTACCCTCAAAGTTGGACAATAATTGAATTTATACGTGACTTTAAGAATACGTAATCTAACTTCATACGAAATGAGGAATCCGATTAATATTGAAATTAGTGATGAAAAAGTAGATGCAGAGCACACAAGTTGAACAATCTTGGCCTTGTAGATTGGTCGCGCTTGAGCCAAAAGTGCTTTAATCGATGCCGGAACAAAATGATGAGATAGTAAGAACTAAAAATAACAGTATATTGCTTTGGGGATGCCTGTTACAATATATTCAATGAATTATCAGATCCCCCCCTTATATAGTAGAGGAGTCCTACTCTAGGTACATTTCTATAAAAGGTAAAAATCTCTTGATTTGCTAATTGCCCACTTCTTGTCGATATGCGCCGAGATTCTCGCTGTAATACCTGTCCGGTCGCTGATATTTCGGTATTCTGCTAGTTATCTCCAAGCTTGTTCCAGGCTAAGGTCGACATCGGACTTAAAGTTCCCCGAAGGCAAGTTTTCCAACCTCGGGTTCTAGCTTGACGGGACTCGAGGTCGATCTTCTGTTCTTGGTCGCCACGATCGCCTAATCCGTCAAGTTGTAGTCGAGCTCGACTTCGACTGTATACAGATAGTCCCCTCTTTTTTCGGAGAGTAGAAGACGAGAAACGACATGAACTTCCGATCCTGCCTTCGATATTTTGTGACAGAAACGACAAAACAGTCAAAACGTCTCGTCAGTCAAGTCTTAATAGCATTAAATGCCCGTCAGTTGTTGGTCGGCCACTTCCAGTTGTGAACAGTTACTTTCAAACCTTCTGCCCTCGTACCTAAGAAATTTCAACATTCTCAATCATCAATTTTCTGGTTATTTTGAAATCCTTTTTTAAGAACTTCTGTATTTCTTTTATTCCAAACCATCAGGCTTACTCATTTAACTTCCTCTTTTTCCTTCATTTTCCAAAAAATGGCAAAGACTTGAAAATATGTTCCCCAAAAAGAAACTTCCTTTGCCTCGCGATTGGTAGTGAGATGTCACACCCCAACTTTGGGGAGTGTGGCCGGCACTCGGCACCCGAAGGCCCGAGCGAACCAACAATAGCATCTGTGACATGTAATATGAATAATAGGCCGACAAGGCTGCAATATGACACTAACAAGAACCCAACAACAACTTATATATATATATATACATATATATCTAAGGCCAACAAGACTATATAGTCATGCCAACTGTACAGGGGGCCGACAAGGCCATGCAAAATATATATACACTGACAACT